>JACXGI010020095.1:0-11453 GCA_016801175.1 Esox masquinongy | reverse complement strand
ATCCTCCCTACCTTCGTCCTCCCATCCTCCATCCTCCCTACCTTTGCCTTCCCTTCCTCTGCCATGTACCCTCCATGTCTGTCTGTCTGTATCTGTCTGTGTGCTCTGTCGGAATCTCTCACTCCCTTCCACCACTCATTCCCCTCTAACCTCTACATCTCTTAGATTATGGTTTTGGGACATCCAGCCGTTTGGGTGTTCTGTAAAGCTGCCAGGCTGTTTGGTTTGTTCCTCCTACAGCAGCAGCCTGTTCAGATGTAGGTCAAGGCTGTTTGATGAGCAGCCATTATGACAGGTCATGCTGAGCTGAGAATATTAATATTAATCAGGGAGAGGAGGGTTTGGGTGTGCTGACCTGACTGACTGGATGGATGAACAGAATCACAGACTTGTCAATTGATTGTGAATGACTTGAATGAGTAGTTGGCGTAATGACAGACTGGCTTGCTGGTTGACTGAATGACTGGCTGGCTGGCTGGTTGACTGAATGACTGGCTGGCTGGCTGGTTGATTGAATGATAATATGTTTTAAAGTACGAGACATACACTGAGGAGAGTAATAATGACATACTCCTCCGTGCAATGAGGAGTGCTGTTCTCTTCGTCCAGGTGAGAAGTCGAGGGCCATTGGGAAATGGGATAGTAGTTCCTCTGTCTGGTACTGCTGTGCAATGGGAACAGGTTCACATTTTTAACGGCACCTACAACACAGTTTAGACAGCCACAATGAGGAGAGGAGTAGGGGGATTGGGAAGGGTTCCGGAGACAGGAAACAGGAAATGACAATGTGTGAGAGTGAGGTCCACTGATTCCTTACATATGGTGCCATAAGCTCCTGTGCTTCTGTCCTGACTGACTTCTCACTGACCTGTACATAACATTGGTCTGTGCTTATAGTCTTACTGACTTCTCAGTGACTTTAACATAACATTAGTCTGTGCTTCTAGACAGGCTAACTTCTAATGTACATTTACATAACACTGGTGTGGGCTTCTGGGAGTTGCAATCACTCCATTTAATTGTGATTGGCTTAGCAACCTTGGTAACCAGCTGGGCCATCATACAAAGTGCTCCTGGGGGGAACAGCAGGAAGTAGACAATATTTGGCTTCAGAGGAGTCTCATTAAGAGAACTAGAGAAGATTTGTTAAACAAGGGCGCCTGCACTATATATGGAATAGGAGGCAATTTTGGAACCGTTTGTAACTTGCTAGATATTGTCATTACTCACTGTAAATCACTGCCATCCATTATACTCCCTGACCAATCTCCCAACAGTCAACAGCTGCCAAAAGTCTTCTCTTCCCCCTAGGTGAGCGTTGCTACGGGCTGCGCGGCCCGTGACAGGAACGTTGTGTACGCCAGCACCCTGGCCTCCTTCTTTGCCCGTGCCTATGACCAGCTCCGTATGGCCGCCGTCTCAGAAAGCAATATCAACCTGTGTGGCTCCCACTGTGGCCTGTCTGTCGGTGAGTCTGTTAGCTCCGTCAACCACCCCAAACCCTGGGCTCGCCCCCTTGCCCGTAACCCCACGTCACTCTCACAACTACCCTAAACCCTGGGCTCGCCCCCATGCCCATAAGCCCACGTCACTCTCACAACTACCCCAAATCCTGGGCCCGCCCCCATGCCCATGCCCACACCCCACGTCACTCTCACAACCACCCAACGCCACCCCCGTGAACTTCATCCTGCAATCTACGGTGATGTGGCGGACCGTAGGAGATCTACCGGTGGTGTGTTTTTGGTATCTGGCTGGTTTCTGCAAGCCTTTGTAAGGGAAATGGAAGGCATGTTGGGGCCTACCTGAGTTCTCCATGTGTGGTTGATCCTAGTTCCTGTCTTTTTTTCTCTCTCCACTGCTGGTTTCCTCCTCACCTCCTTCACCCCCTGCGGTCCCCCTAGCCTCCCTTTCTCTTCTTCTCTCCCTCACCGATCCCTGACACCTGACTCTGACTCCTGACCCTGACTCCTGAGTCCTGTCTCCTGACCTTGTCTTTCCTGGACGCTGTCTATCACCTTCACCGGGGGACCTGGTGTCTCTCTATTATGTTAGTTCCTCAGGTACACTGCATGTCACCCTCTCCGTCTGTCTGTCCACTTGTCTGCATGGCTGTCTGCCTGTCTTTATAGGCCTGCATGTCTGTTGGTCTACCTGGCCTTGTATTGGGTTAAAACTGTATTGGAAATAGTTCAGTCACTTGATTGAGCCACCACAGAGTATCTACTGGATGGGATTTGCACCAGACAAGCTCAATAATCTTGTATTTGAAATAAAAGAAAACAGTTTTCCTTCTACTACATTCAACAGTTTGTAAGGAATTTAATCTAAGTGAGCGTGTTGGTTTTCCAGGAGAGGACGGGCCGTCCCTGATGAGTCTGGAGGACATGGCCATGTTTAGGGCCATTCCAACAGCAACCATATTCTACCCCAGTGATGGTGTTTCTACTGAGAAGGCAGTGGAGCTAGCTGCCAGTACAAAGGTACCGTTAACGTATCCAAATGTTATTGATTCATATTCCAATACCCCCAAAGGAATATTGGTTCTTATCCCCTCCTACCAAATCTTATTGGTCCTCCAACATAAGTGGCTTTCTCTGCATTCTGTACTCTTTCTTCAGGGTGTTTGCTATATCAGAACCAGTCGCCCCGAGAACCCCATCATCTACAACAGCAATGAGGACTTCCATGTTGGACAGGCTAAGGTGAACCTCACTTGCACTCCCTGGCATGGACCTTAGATATAGTTCTTTGGTTTAACACTGGTTAATTACCCACTAACACTGGTTAATTACAACGATCCCAAATTAAACATATTTATGGTGAGGCTAATAACATCCTAGACTAAACCACTTTAGTTTCACTTCCAACTTTAGCACATGATATGATTAGCTGAGTCGATGGAGTGGCTGGAACCAAGGTTTACGGAGTTTTTTCTTGTTTTGCTGATCCACCCAGATAGGATGGGATTAGATGTGAAACCTATGCTGGACCACCAGTGTTAATTCTTGTCCTTCTCAGGTGGTGTACCAGAGCACGGAGGACAAGGTGACTGTGATCGGAGCTGGGGTCACCCTGCATGAGGCCCTGGCCGCTGCTGAGATGCTGAAGAAAGGTGCAATAGAAGTACAGATATATCCTGGCCAGATCACTAACTACAGATTTTAAAACTATGCAAACATTACATATTACGCATCCACCATTCTGCATTGCTCAAATTCAAAGTTTTTAAATCATTTCTGGTTAGGGTTTCTTGATTTTCAGTTTATTCCCTTCTGATCACGGAAATCATCCAAACAGAGTTTCTGCAGAGCATAGGAATTTTGGTAATATATTAACTACTGTGAATTTATGATACACCTCATTGTTTTACCAGAGAGGATCTTCATCAGGGTGATTGACCCATTCACCATCAAACCCCTGGACTCTAAGACCATCATTGAGAATGCCCGTCAGACCAGGGGCCGGATCCTCACTGTAGAGGACCACTACTACGAAGGTACTTTTTTATATGTGACACTGAGGGGCCAAAACAGGACACAAACACTATTAGACCAAACCATACAATGCCTTGCTTGGGCAGAACTCCACACCATTATTGGACTAATTAACTTCCATTACATTTAACTTCTGTTAACTCAAGTCCCCTAACCCAAAAACTTAATATATTGACGTTCAAAACCCTTTAGATTCTGAGCCAAATTTTGCTTCAGTCCGGAGTGGGGAACGAGACCAAATCCAATGCTTGCTGTGCTGATTATTTAGACGCTATTTTCAAAGTCAAAAATGTATTTCCCTGCAGTAAGATTGCACGCTAGTCTCAAGGCTTCGGTATGATGGTCAAGAGTGAAAAAAACACTCGGGAACCGTCGTATTACTTGCGAGCAACTATTAGTGCGTTGTAAACATCATCTGTGATTGGCCAACAAAGAATGGTATCTGTGAAATGGACTGTTATCATCAATCGACTTTAGAGGTTAAAACTAAGAAATCAGCCTTTTTAACTTTAATGCAAGAAGCTATAGTTTTTGGGTTCTAATGAAAGCCCTTAAAAATACCCAAAAAAGGCTTATTTTTAATTTTTCTGCTTTTAGATGTTTTTAGGAAAATTGTTTCTATAATACAAAGTAACATTAACGTTTATCGTTAACTTTCATAACATTTTTAACGATTTAATTGATTAAATGGTTATTGAAGTTAACTTTTTGGTTAACGGATTAACGGTTAATGAAGTTAACTTTTTGATTAACTGTGTGTGAGTTGCAAGGGTAGTGAGTGCGTAAAAGTGAAGCAAAAATGAAAAAAACTAAATAACAATGACACGAAAATCAACGTTTCTGTACTTCATCATTGCAGGCGAAAGTCAGCACCACGTGGCGCAACCGTCACACTGGGCCCAGTTATGATTGTTAGTCATATACAGTATATTGTAGACTGTTAGCCATATACAGTATATTGTAGATTGTTAGCCATATACAGTGTAATGTAGACTTTTAGCCATATATTGTATATTGTAGAGTTTGAGCCATGTACATTGTCTTCTGAAAGAATTCAGACCATCTCATTTTCACCACATTATATTGTTTTATAGACTTGATATATAATTGATACCTTTATTTAGTTTTGCCATCAAGCTGCACACAGTACCCTATAATGACAAAAACCCTTTCACTTTCTCCAAAATTGGTGGTGTTACATACTTTATTTATAACTTAAATATAACTTAATTTATTTTTGCTATCAGTCTATCCTCAAAGCCCCAAAATGACAAAGTGAAAAAACACTATTGGAAATATTTGCCAATTTATTTAAATAAAGAAATTTTAATATGTCGTACATGTAAATAATCCAGACCCACTGCCATGACATTGCAAATTGAGCACAGATGCATCCTGTGTTCGTTAAGAGTGTCCCTGCAAAGATAGAACCAGCCAGAAGACAACTCTCTCTTTAGGACTCCATCCATCAGGCTTTAATGGTAGAGTGGCTAGACAGAAGAGTAAAAGGCACATGATTTGTTGCCTTAAGGACTCTGAGAGCAAGAGTAAATGTTTTTTCTGCTCTGATGAGACCAATATATAAATATTTGGCCAGAATGACAAGCAATATAACTTGAGAAAACAAGTGCTCATCACCTGGCTAATTCCATTCCTACATTAAAACATGGTGGCGGGAGAATCATGCTATGGGGTTGCTTCTCAGCAGCAAGGGCTGAGAGATAGGTCAGGATTGAGGGAAGGATGAATGAAGCAAAATATTGAGGTCCTTGAAGACACCTGATCCAGAGGACAGGACCTCTGACTGGGGAATAAGATTCCTCTTTCTGCTTGACAACAATGGAACAAGATGGTGAATGTCCTTGAATGGCTCAGCCAAAGCCTGGATTTGAACCTCATTCAAATCCACAGGATCTACAAGGAAGAGTGTTAAAAACTGGCCAAATCAAGGTGCGTAAAACTGGTAGAGACATACCCATACAACTCAAAGCTGTGATAGCTATCAAAGGAGCTTCTATAACAGTGTTTTCCAAACCTGGCCCTAGCACTCACACATCTGATTCAAATGTTGCCATACTACCTACACACTTGATTGATGTAATCAACCTATCATCAAGTCTTTCATTGGAATCAGGTGTGTGAGTGCTAGGGCAAAAACAACAACGTGCACCCCTTGGGGTCCCTGGGACTAGGATTGGGAAAAATTGTTTTACAAAGTACTAAATGAAGGGTCTGAATACTTATGTATGTACATGTACTTGACTATGTGTTTGACTGCCCGTGCAAGCACAGTACATATTGGTACAGATTAACAAATTACAATCTATTACAATGAAATGTGGAGAAAGTGAAGGGGTCTGAATGCATTCCGAAGGCTGTATATTGCATACCCTTTGCAACCAGAAATATTTCAGCCTTATTTATTTATAAATATGCAGCTTGTATGCCCTGTTTGTCATCTCTGCGACAGCTGGCCTAGCAGTTATAAGCATTGGGCCAGGAATTGAAAGGAATACAATGAGGCAGCCTACATTGCACCTCTCCAATGTGGAGGAGTTGGGTTTAAAGCAGATGTCAAATTCTGCAGAAAAATAACAATTATTCCTATAATTGCCCAAGAGACATTTGTGTGTTGCTGTGGCTTGTTCCTGTTGGATCAACGGCTGAGGCAGGATGCTGTGGCATGTTTTCATAGGCTCCAGAGGGGCAGCATGCTATACTCTGTCATAGTGGGCTTGGTCAAGATATGTTATTCTGTTCTGATGCATCTTATTTGCTGAAGAGATTGTGTGTGTGTGCGTGTGTGTGTGTGTGTGTGTGTGTGTGTGTGAGAGAGAGAGGACCAGAGAGCAGAGTGCTGTCAGATTTCCTTAGTGGAACTTGTGCCCATGGGGCTTTCAGTGACCTAGATAACACAGACAGCCATGCCAGCCCGGTCGAGCCTGTGTCTGTGTAGGTAAGGTTTGGAAGTGAGCAGAGTAGGGGAGGGGACAGACCAGACCAAAGATGTGTGGCATCCAAAATCAGGCTGATGTTTGACAGTAGCATCCCCCCCTAAGGGGATGAGAGTGTGAGAATATGTTTGGTATGGGGGTGGAGTCGTGGTCTGTGCATGCATGGCAACAGAAACAGACCAATGGCCTCATCTTCATGATCTCATGACCAGTGATAAATGATGGAGTCTAACGTGAATCTGAAGAAGTGTCTTTAGGTAGAGCCTCTGGTCAATGGACACATATCTGGCATCAGTGTATACAATAACCCCCAGCTAAGCCGTCATCCTTGGAGGGAAAAATGCCAATCTGACCTTTTCTGAAATTCTATTTAAATTACTCCTGTAAAGTATTTAAAATCTAGGAACCATTTAATTTAATTTATTACATTAAGGAAGTAAAGTAAATATTTGAATGTAATTGACCCCATTCCAGTCATGAAGAAGGATTCAATGTATTGAATGTATTGTTGCTGTTCCACAGGTGGCCTGGGGGAGGCAGTATGCTCTGCGGTGGTGAACGAGCAGGGCTTTACCCTGCAGCGCCTTGCCGTGGCCCACGTCCCCCGCAGCGGCAAGCCCAACGAGCTGCTCAAGATCTACGGCATCGACCGTGAGGCAATTTGCCAGTCTGTCAGGAAGATGCTCAGTGGCTCTGCCAATGCCAAGTAGCCCACCCATGCCTGCCTAAGCTCCGCCCCACCCAGCTCCACACTCATTTTACCACACCACAGATAAAGAGAGAGTGTTCTGTGTCACATGACGCCTCTCGCCTGGTAAATCCTGCCCCTTCACGGTAAAAGCACCACCCCTGTATGTGTTTATGAAGTAACGTGAGTTTGTGCTGTATGTACATTTTAAAGTAACTGCCACACATTTAACTTTTTTGTCACATTCATACATTACACACAACCTTACCCACCTTGGTAGCCATGGGTTTTGCGGTCAAGTTCAAGATATGAAAGTGTGTATTCATCATTGATAATCAAACCCCTTATATATGGACATTCTCCATTCTATGCGATACAATAAATACTTTACATGTTGTGACTCAATGCAGATACTTTATGTGATGATAATGTGTTTTTAAACTCTTCCTCTTTGATATGTTCAATCTCAAACAACCAGCAGCAGTCTATTTTAATACTTTTATATTGTTCTGATGATGTCGATCTGAAGACAAGGTGGGGCATGTGGTAGTGAATTGTAGGTGTTGTATACATGACAACTGTCTCTGGAAAATGTAATGTATGTAGAACGTAGTCCAAGAAATAAAATAAAACAATTACAGATGTATGTGGGGAAAAAATAGATACATAAGTGAAGTCAATACAGTGAGAAACATCTGTCAATACTACAACACAAAACCTGGACTTGACAGCCCGTGTAAGCACAGTACATATTGGTTCCAACAAATTAAGTAAAAAAACTGCCAAAAATGTTTCTGGTTTCAAGCTTTTGTCTGAAAATCTTTCTTCACACCTTTTACCTGAAGGAGCAAACCCAGAGAAGTGTGCTAACCTAGGCTGTCTTAACATACTGATAATGTTTTTATAACCAAATTGTACACTATTCATGGATTGCACCTCTGCCCCTAGGTTTCATTGTTGCCGTGGTTACTAACATTCTATAGACACTGCAGTCATGTTGTTAACCAGAATTTGAATTCGGGCTAATTACCTTTAAACAGGGGCTAATTACCATTTTGTCTAAGTTGCACTAGAACATGGCTAATTGTTAGTCAAAAAGAAAGTTGTAATCATCATCATAATATCAAATGTACTTAGTCCGGTGTAGTCATTAGTTAGCAAAATCCATAAAATATAACTAGCGATGTTAAAGATAGCTGGCTAAAATTCAGTGGATTCTCTTCAATATTAATTAGATAGTTAACTTTATAATGCGTCCAACAGCAGTTGGGTGAAATCAAAATATTAATAAATGGATGATCTATTAATTATTTGGCTACTTAAGACACTGTATTGTTTTCAAGCCTTGGTAATGCTCTTTAGACAAAGATCTTCATCAGCTCCCATTGAGAATGCATCGAGTAGAATTCTCAGTGGACATCAAGCCATAAATAAAGTTCCAAACGTATTATCATGTAACGTGCAATCAATGAATAGCATACAGTTTGATCTGGAGACTAGGGACAGGGAGATGAACACATGGCCAGGACAGAGCAGATTGGGGTTAATTCTGTTTCAGTTCTGTCAGTTCAGCAAGTCAACTGAAATGGGATTGATCCCATCCTCGGTTAAGCAGACACTCCGGTCACATGACCATTCATTCTGAAATCTCCTCCCAGCTGAAAAGTCCCACCTTGCAAACCAATCATTGGTTTAGAGGAAAACGTAAGAGTGACAATCAATTGTGTCCTTTTAAAATAGAGAGAGCAGTGCACCTCCCTCTGACCTGTTACATCTGAATCTCATTCTGATTGTTGATAATATGCCTGAGACGGTGTGAGGTTACTTTCAGGCAAGATGAGACCACTTTTGAGAACTGTGCATTTTTGTAGTGACCATGCTATGGAGTGGACCTTTAAGAGTCTCTAAGTGTGTGTCCATAGTGGTGTTGAGAGCATGATGTTACTTCTGAACTGTCAACCTCAAAGAAACACTTCCTTTGTTACTTGAACTTTTGTATCTACCGTATACTTAATCTATTATTAAAGCCCCCTGCATTTGGACTGGAGAGTTTGCATATATGTGTGTTCCTTCTTCAGCTGTGTATCTCTGAGAGTTCACTATGTGCATGCATATGTATCATAGCATCTATATCGACTGAGAAGGGTAGGTTTGTGTAAGAAATAGCTTATTGAAAGTAGACCATACTATTAATTAATTCTAGATTCATATATATATATGATTGTGCTTCTGGTGTGTCATGATGTTTGAATATAATTACAACTGCATAAGTTTTATGTTTATTTTCCAATCTGCGCAATTTTCCATTTGATCAAGTTCAACTCTTACGAAGTGTTCAGATTTGATTGTGAAACAGTCTGACAGATAACCATGCAAAGCTTGCAGACTGTATCAGTTTGAATGTATCAGGCCATATCTGATCGTTCAATGGCAGTTCTGCGATGTGACCTTGTAGATAGCGTAGTAAAGGCAGAAAAGCCCCACCAATGATGTGCAATGTCAGCCTTCTTAGCTTTGACTTGTCAATAATATCTCTTAACAGTAATATAGAATGTAGACTGCCATTCCACAACCCAGTACAAAGCAAACTGAGGGAAAAATTTAATTGTATCTTCAAAAAGAAGTAAGTTGACCTGAAGATCTAAACGGATAGTTGAGGTTTTTGACAATGAAGCCCTTTATCTACTTCCCCAGAGTCAGAACTTGTAAATACCATTTTTATGGCTCTGCTTCCAGTATGAAGCAGGTAAGTGAAGAGGTATTTTCCAGAGCCAAGCCTAATTAGCATTGCCACAATGTCTGAACATCTAGTTAGCATAATTTCACAATTATGCCACTAATAGTTCCTTTCAACGTAACACAGAGACTTAAAAACATGTCCACATGTTAATCAGACTCTGGGGAAGTAGATGAAGTTGATATTGTATTTTAACGCCAAAACACTGAACACTGAACCTTTGAAATGTTCTCTGTGTTCTACTTTCACACTTACAAGTGATGGCAGAAATCACAAAGTTATTGCCTTGAGTATTGAAAAGGTTAACAGTACATGAACAGTTCAGAATTATAACAGAATGAAAGTGAAAGTGACAGAGAGCATATACAAACCCATGGTTATCAACCAGCATCTCACTCCCAACTCAGGGACTGTGGCTGGTGAGAGCTCCCCAGCACAGAGTGTAGCCCCAAGCTCCCGGCCCCTTGATGAGCTGGTGGGCCTCGACTAGATAGACAGGTAGGCAGTGTAAAAAGGCTATAACATGAGGATAGAAATAGAAAGTTGCAGACACAATGGGATGTCACTTTTGTATTCACCTGCCATTACAAATCAAAGTGTATAACTTGATTTAATTTTACATAAGCCTTCTGTCCTGTATGAAATTGAACAGCAAGCTGGATACTGGTTTATATGGGTGGCCTACTGCCCCAAACACATTCATGTATTAATCTCTGCACAGAAATCTGTAGGCCTACTTGTTCCATCCCGATGAATACACGCAGAAGTACACATTCACAGTAATTAGACTACTACGTTACTCTGGGACACTATTAATACAATTCCTGTCAATCTGTTATGTTGTATTGTCATCACATGTTAAAGGGAAATAATGACAAATGTCTAAGATTTGTCTAAGTTCATAAATCTCTTGAAGTAATTCTTACAGTGTCTCTACCGACGCTACTCACTCAGGCAGCGCAGGGACAAGGACGCGCCAGAGCAGCTCCAGCTCTGGGCATAAACGACAAAGGTGGTCGCTTAGGGCCTCGGACATCTAGGGGGCCCCAGTCCGGTAGTGAGTCCCAGACCAATAGGGAAGAGGGGGCCTAAAATCAAATTTTGCTTAGGGTCCCTGAAAGGCTAAGGCCGCTCCTGGTTATATTCTCCCTGCACTAAAGCGATTTGATAGAGCTTATTAATATTGTCTATGTAGAAAAATGTTCACAGCTGTTATACAAAATTGGGGAACCCAATCGATTGTGGTATATGTCATATACATTTTATGTGATAAATGTAATTTGGTCTTTTCTAGCATGTTCTGCACAAGCCAAAGAGCGTTCTGTAAAACCCACTGCACTCGCGGTAGCTACATGACCATGCACTCCCGGAGTGAGAGGGTGTGGGGCAATAGCATTAAGATAACATACAATTCTGCTAGAGGCTAAGTAGAACTAAGAAACATTGTACCTGCATTAGAGTAGGGGGTGACAGGATGCTAATCTCACTAGAATAGCTGGGGGCAAGAACAGACCGCTTGGTATTCTGTAGTAAACGGGCAGAATGCCAAATAAGGGAGAAGACGCTAGAGCTAGAAG
>JACXGI010020094.1:0-11451 GCA_016801175.1 Esox masquinongy | reverse complement strand
CTTTAGCAATGACCTTTTGTGTCTTGCCCTCCTTGTGCAAGGTGTCAATGGTTGTCTTTTGGACAGCTGTCAAGTCAGCAGTCTTCCCCATGATTGTGTAGCCTACAGAACTAGACTGAGAGACCATTTAAAGGCCTTTGCAGGTGTTTTGAGTTAATTAGCTGATTAGAGTGTGGCAACAGGTGTCTTCAATATTGAATCTTTTCACAATATTCTAATTTTCTGAGATACTGAATTTGAGTTTTCATTAGTTGTCAGTTATAATCATCAAAATTAAAAGGAATAAACACTTGAAATATATCAGTCTGTGTGGAATGAATGTATACATTATACAAGTTTCACTTTTTGAATGGAATTACTGAAATAAATAAACTTTTTGATGATATTCTAATTATATGACCAGCACCTGTATATAGCCTATGGATAGAGTTGTTCGGAATAAGCTCTGTCAAACGCTTGATTGCCAACAAGTGATCACTATGTATGTCTATATTTAAGGAGCCCTCCACATGCTTGGTAATGCTAGTTTTTGCAGCTGGAAACCATAGCATTTATATATACCTAAAATTAAAATGTAATGTATTTAAATGCAACTTTAGAAGTAATATTGGTAGTATTTATTAGGATCTCGATTATCCTGTGCCGAGGAATAATAATACAATATATTACCTAATATGCCGACATAAACATAAATAAATAAATCATAAAAGCCCTTTATTATTTATGTACATACTAATTATAGTTTACAGATGCATTACAAATGTATTTATACTTGATCCAAATTAGATTATTTTAAGTATTTAAATTAACTGTGTTCTGTTTGGGCAGCTTCCCCACTGTAGTCCAGGGTGATAAATTCAACTCAGGAAAAGGTTTCAGGGTTAGCAGTAGTAATCAATTTGAAATAACCTGTGCTTCTGTGACTATATTGAGAAAAACACTTGAAGAAGTTCAGTATACTGAAGAAGTTCAGTATGTACTCAGATTGGCAGCATTTAATTCGCACAAGATACTATACTGTGAGCAAGCAACATTAGGCCTGCATGATGATAGATAACTCTGCTTTGCTGCTGTTCTAAATAAAGATACTTCCTTAGATATAGCCTAACCTAGATGTTTCATGTGCATAACATTGAGATGAAAGGACTAATAACAGACAATGATAAGAACGTCTTAAATATGCTGAAATACACTGAAATACAACCTGGAGCTGGCAACCTGGGATGAACTAGGAATTTGGATAATTAGCAGCAGAAAAGCTTAAGAGAAAGTTTCACGTTTCAAGGTTTATTTGTCAAACGTACCAAACAACACAACGTCAGCTGCACAATGAAATTCTTGTGACATGACACCCGGCAACAGGGGCAGGGGACACCCGTTCTGGAAGGCTTAAACAACTCCGGACTCAATTAGACCTGGAAAACCAGGTGATTGAAATTAACTAACAGGTAGAAGCAATAAAACAGTGTTTCGCCCCTTAAGGACAGAAGTTGCCTACCCCTGCTGTAGAGTGATTGGCATTATACATTATTATTATAGTGATTATACAAATGCTAAATGGGACATAGAAATTATATCACCACAACCTTTATGAACGCTTTTGCCAGCATAAAAGCAACCATTTAATGTAAAAATGGAAGAGGATAGGAGCCATAGCATAAATAAATACATTTGGGGACAGTTGCGTGGAAACAGATTAAGCGTAATGCTGGACAAAACAATTTGTCTCAAAACTTTATGCAATTAATAAACTTGATTATTTTAGTCAATACTGCCATCTGTGGATATAAATATTAAATGTGTTAAGACAGAAAAGTAAGTTTCAGTATAGCATTTAATTTAATTATAGAACTGTATATACCTTTATACCTTTACCACAGCATTGCTGAATATTTGTTACATTAATTATTATACATTTTTATCACTTTTCTGAATTCATTTTTTTAGATTGTTTAGCAAGAACCTGCAATAATCCTGTTGTGTCTTCTGTTATGACCATTAAACATAAACTCAAACAGAACTTACAAAAACTGAGGAAAAATAAAATTTTCATTTACCTCCTTTTTTTTACCTCATTACATCTGCATGACGGGTCTTCCATATGCATGTTTAAATTGATTCTGAAACATATGTGTGTCTTCGGGCAAGACCAATGACACAGTTTCAGTAGCTGGAACCAGTTGGCCCTGACAGATGTATTGGTGACAAGACAACTTTCCGGAAAAGTCATTTGCATCACAGACTGCATTCTCAACACTCTTGTTTCCTAGACGCTGTACTTTCACAATATCTAACTTACTAACTTTCAGTTTAAATTATTGGGATTCTGGAAACCTTCTGATATCTTTGTCTTGTCCTGTTACTACCATATTTAGAAAATGGCAGCATGGCTTTGAAGTTTGTTCACATACTGCAAATGTTCCTGTTAATTTATTTACCATCATTCAACTCAATCAGTGGCTTGTCATTAAAACACATAAGCACATATCTTGAGTGTCAATGTAACATACACGTTTGGATGGTTATGACTTAAAGTTGACTTACAGATCCAGCCTGGATCCTACTTGATCTAATTGTCTGGATGAAATCATTTTAATTGTCTAAATGAGATGGAGACATCTGACACAAATTCTAAAGGGTGCGATAGTTCTGAGAACATCCACTGAGTTACCGGTGCTGTCTGCCTGGTGCCTGCTGGCTGGTTGGCTTGGCTTTCACACGTGGATCCAGGGGCTCAGAGCAGAGTGCTGTCAGATCAGCTTTACAGGCAGCCAACAGACTGTCTGGACAGCAAGGTTATGAGAGGAGCATCTTTGGCCAGGCCTAACCCGCAGCCTACCAGCTGTCTGCAGTCATCCTCACACAGCCATCAACTGTTCAGCGACCGGGGGAACATGCCTCATCTAACATTCTGCCATCCCAGCATCTCACCCACCACTAGCCCCCCAAACACTGATCCTGAAAACAATACCAGAGCAATCTAGAAAGTCTTTAATAGTAGCACAGTGTCTCAGTCACACAGTCAGGAAACAGCACAGTTGAAACTGAAAAATACATTTTTTTAATCTTTTACTACACACCTCTCAAACACCAGAGTTGGCCATGCATGGGTGAAAAAGATGTTCAATTTTTTTGTTATAAATCAGGTAGAGTACGTTTCATTGAGCGTCAATTATAATTAGTAGAATTTTTTGTAAGGATTGGTAAGCGTAAATTACAAACTTAGGTGGTCAATTATCACATTATAAGCCATCTAAAATCTATTTTCACCTGAAAAGTCTTACCTTGCAAACAAATCATTGGTTTAGATAATAGTGACAACCAATTCTAAGCAACTGCAATGGAAAACAGTGCACCCCCCTCCCCACAACCAAGGTTCTGCACACCTGAAACAAATTTTTATTTTATTATTAGCAATACATGATTCTGAGACAAGGTGATTTTTTTTAAGAAGAGTGTTTTTGGAGGAGCTGAGCATTTGAAAGTAGGGGTTATTTTTATTGTTGTCTGAATACACCACAAGTTTGCATTTCCTGATATTTACCAAATAAATGTAATTATCAAATTAAGATATGGCATCTGTAGTACGGAGCAAAATCTAAAGGATGAGAATGTTGAATAGGCACTTGATATTCAAGAGGAACCGATGAGAGCACAATTTAAAACATTTAGTGGCAATCAGCCGTCTTAGATGGAAATGTATGTTTGTGCGCAGGTTAAATGTCTCCATGCAGGCAAAACTTACACTGCGTAATATACAGACACAGATGAATACACACACGTGTGCACACACACACACCAACACACACAGGCAGTGACGGTCAATACGGCATCAGAGCCCAATGTCTGACCTCTGTGATTTGTGAAGGAGTCAATCCAGAAAGACTGGTGTCCACTGCCTCCTCTCCTCTCCTCTCTCTCTCCTCTCCCTCATAAATATTCATCTCATCAGAGAAAGGGCAAACTCTCATCATAGCATAACAGTTCACAAAATTTGGTCAGAGCAGTTTCCGTGTGAGTACAGGCTTTACTGTACATTTTGGGGAAAAAATCCCTTTCATAGTTTGTAAAGCATGAAAAATATGCAGTTGTTAGAATCAGAGTTAGGGAAAATATGATTTTGAATTACATTATAAATTACATTATAAATGTTTGAATTACATTAAATATTTATATAATTTATCAGATGCTCTTTTCTAGAGCAATTGGGGTTAACTGTCCTACTCAAGGACCGAACGAAAGACTGTGTTCCCTTTGCCAGCTCAGGGCACTGATCTAGTAACCTTGGTAGGCTGCCAGGCTGAATGGGAACAAGGCTGAATGGGTCCCCACAAGGATCGTAAAACTTAAAATGTGTGTCTGTGCATGTACAGATAATCAGATTTAATACCACCAAGAGGAAACAAGACAATGTCTTAATTAAAACACAGCCAACGCCCCCCATGATGTGGGCTACATCATCTCATCATCTCTTAATCTAGTCTTTGGTTCCGCCACATCCTATGGTAAATGGAATAAACTACACTCTATAGGACATCAATTTAGAGAGAAGAAAAAGCAGAATATAAAATCCTAAAGAAAGAGATAAGGACTTCATTTTGTCTAATCAGTGTCGACATTAGGCCGCGTTAGGTACAGCCAGTGCACGAGGATGAAATGTTGTCAAAAAGCTTTTCAAATGAAAGCCCATGGGCATAAGTGCCCATGCTTCTCATGCGACTGTTAATAAACTTCCTAAATGGGGCCAGATTTGCTGAAAGGTCCTCATGTCCATGATTAACACCGATGTTTTGAACATTACCTTGAAAATAAAAAGGACAAAACAGGACGGGATCTAGTCTAGTACATTTTTCCAAGGCAATATACAGAACTGAGGCATTTATCCTATCCAGTTCCCAACAAAAAACAGCGTTAACGTACATTTACAAGTACAAATAATGTTTGGCAATTATATTTTCAATTTGACAAGTTAGGGTTTGAAAATTCATGCTTTCTTATCTTCCAATAAATGTTTGTTATGGGTCAACCTGGTGTCAGGGGACTACGTAGACTATTTTACGTAAATCTTTGACAGTCAAATTCGTAAGATATATTATCGTATTATTGTACGTTAGAGTAAATTGAAAGGCCATGTCTTGAACCCTTGTTACATATTGTAGCAAGCTTGGTAATGCCATTACTCGTCCCTCGTCTATAATTCCTGTGTGGAGCAATGGGTGGGGCGCCCGCAGAGCTGAACGTCACTAGTTTGAAACACAGCTTGGATATTTTGTGCAAATTCGTAATGTATGATACGTTTTCGTACCGTTTGTAACGTATGATACATTTGTCTGGTGTTCGTAACATATTATACTGTACGTTTTAATAGCAGTCGTAACATATGATACATTTTCGCCAATTTGTAATGTATTACACATTTTGGTAGTGCATTGTAATGTAACCTAACAGAACGTAACATAAAATAGTCTATGTCCCCTCAGATCAGGTTGCATGGATAAATACATTTTTTCTCTATCTATAGATGTGACCCAGTCTTTGTTCTATATATTCCGTTGCTGGGCTATCAAAGTTAATGCTAGTTCACTATCATTAACCAGAATAACAGCCAAATAGCTGAATTTACATTTGTTCAAGCATACCTAATTTGGTTTGTTGGTTGGAATAGGATTTCTTACTGTCATAGAAATCAGTGTCTGCATGCCTGCAATGCTTTATATTATGTCATGATTAGGGTGTGTACTGTATAGTGAGGAGATCCCACAGTCCTGTATATCAGGAATGTAAGGTCACGATCAGATTAACATTAACTAATGCATGTTAGAAACAGAAACAGGGCTAGAGACAAGACTGATTGAAGTGGAGAAAAATCAAATACCCTATTTGCTTATATTTTCTACAGCCTATGAAAAGACGTCTGGACAGTGTACACTGACAAGGAGCTGGTGAAGGTGCTGCATACACATACACTATATGGCCAAATGTATGTGGACACCCCTGCTTTTTCTTGAGTTCAGGTGTTTCAGCCACACCCATTGCTCGCAGGTGCATAAAATCCAGCACATGGCCAAACATTGGCAGTACTAAACGTCGTACTTGTTAGGGGCTGACTATGGGGTGCCTCTAGGCATCTCTATGTGCCTGGGGGTGATAGTCAGGGCCTGACAGCAGAGGTTCTTCTAGGCATCTCTGCTCTGCAGTGTTGGTAATCCCCAATCAGAGGCAGCTGCACTGCGTTGCCACTAATTGGGGATCCTATTTAAGTTTAGGTTTTACTCCACTCTGTGAGGATTGTTGTTTGTGTGTGCGTGCACGCTGTGAGGATTGTTGTTGTTGTTGTTGTTGTTGTTGTTGTTGTTGTTGTTGTTGTTGTTGTTGTTGTTGTTGTTGTTGTTGTTGTTGTGCGTGCGTGCGTGTGCGTGCACGCACGCTGTGAGGATTGTTGTTTGTGTGTGCGCTCTGTGAGGATTGTTGTTTCTGTGTGCTCTGTGAGGATTGTTGTTTCTGTGTGCGCTCTGTGAGGATTGTTGTTTCTGTGTGCTCTGTGAGGATCGTTGTTCATGCGTGCTCTGTGAGGATCGTTGTTCGTGTGTGCTCTGTGAGGATCGTTGTTCGTGTGTGCTCTGTGAGGATCGTGGTTCGTGTGTGCTCTGTGAGGATTGTTGTTTGTGTATGTGCACTGTGAGGATTGTTGTTTCTGTGTGCTCTGTGAGGATCGTTGTTCGTGTGTGCTCTGTGAGAATCATTGTTCATGTGCGCTCTGTGAGGATCATTGTTCATGTGTACTCTGTGAGGATCATTGTTTGTGTGTGCTCTGTGAGGATCATTGTTTGTGTGTGCTCTGTGAGGATCATAGTTTGTGTGTGCTCTGTGAGGCTCGTTGTTTGTGTGTGCTCTGTGAGGATCATTGTTCGTGCTCTGTGACACTACAGTTCTCGGTTGGTGACTCGTCCTCCTTATTTTCGGAAGAAGACAAATAAAAGTAATGTTTATAGCTCTGCACCTTGGGTCCTGCCTACCCACAACCGTACTGAAGAGCTCAGTGACTTCAAATGTGGCACTGTCAAGGATGCCACCTTTGCCACAAGTCAGTTTGTGAAATTTCTGCTCTACTAGATCTGCCCCGGTCAACTGTAAGTGCTATAATTGTGAAGTGAAAGAGTCTAGGAGCAACAACACCCCAGCCATGAAGTGGTAGACCACACAAACTCACAGGGCAGGGCCCGAGAGTGCTTAAGTGCGTGGCGTGTAAAAATCGCTTATCACCTTTTGCATCACTCTCCACAGATTTCCGAACTGCCTCTGGAAGCAACATCAACACAAGAACTGCGTCAGGAACTTCACAAAATGGGTTTCTATGGCCGAGCAGCTGTATGCAAGCCTCACATCAACATGTGCAATGCCAAGCGTTGGCTGGAGAAGTGTAAAGCATACCGCCACTGGACTCCAGAGCAGTGGAAATGTGTTCTGTGGAGTGATGAATCCCACTTCACTATCTGGCAGATAGACAAATCTGGGTGTGGCGTATTCCAGGAGAACGCTGGGTTGAGGAGTCAGAATGAGGATTCAAGAGGGAGAAGGGTTTGGAGGATTTCAACAACGCGTGCCCTCTGAGTGGTGCCTCTGAGTACGGTTGGAAGAAAAAAGTGAGAGACAGAATAGTAATCAGAGACCTGGAGGGGGGAACCAGTGAGATTGGATGACAGACAGAGTCAAGAAATTAGGAATTAGGTAGGGGCGTTAATTTGATTCTCAAGGGGAGTACAAAAAAAGTATGTTTGTACTTAATGCTGGAAGTCACTAAGGATGAGTTCATCTGTTAATTACTTTAACATCAAACTGTACAAACTAAGTGTGCATTCTGTAATTAATGCCATTAACAGACACTTCTCGCTTCAGTTGACTGAAGGACTTCAGGATGTGACCGCATCCTCTGCAGGGATACCTTGGGAGATGTATGGTCTTATGGCTGGTGGTCGCTGCTATATATTCCACACACAGATTCACTATTTAGACTGTGTGAAACAGTAATCTGGTGCTCAACCCAGATTTTGAAATGACCAGCTCATTTCAAAAGGTAATAAATGTATCAATTCAACACATGCTGTGCAGTGAAAAATGTTCTGTGAAGGGTAAGTGGATTTAAAAAATATGTTTTTGAGAATGGCGGGCGGTAAAATTGGATGCTGCCTCGCTTCACCAGGCACCATCATGGCCAAACTGTCACGCTCTGATGAAGTGTAGCTGAGACGAGCCGCATGCATTCATGCCACTCCAAGTCTGGACATAACAATAGCCTGAGCATGTCTGAGCTACAACCTGAAATATCTGAGCAGCATGAACTCAACAAGTAGGAATATGTGTTTGTGAAAGGAAACTACTCTGCCAGTTTGGTCCATACATTTCTGCAGTTCCAAGACATGCTTACTCATATAGTCAAAAAGCTAAAAACATACGATTTACAAGGGAATAGGCAAAACATCAATAAATTACAATTACCCAATCAACAATATACACATTTTTTAATAATTGTTCATTAAAGTAAATTTTACTTTTGACACAATTTATATCGCAACAACAAATTGAAATGGCAAACAAGGAATTATTTTTGTTTTAAATATTTCCATTTCCATTTTAAATGTGTCTATGTTGCACTGCATAAACCATGGAATATTAAATATATTGAATATTAAACATTATTCCTTTTCAATTTGGTAAGAGCAATGCATACCCCATCATGAAAATTATCATGCATAATATTTCTGCGAATTTGAGTTTTAGTTTGGTCACCTAAAATACATACCCATTTGGAGAAAAGAACTGCAAAGATCATTAGCATCATTAGTATTTATGTAACTCACAGACTTCCATATTTCTCGCTGTCCAATCACAAGTCATCAAAACAGCACTACACTAAATTACTGCCTTCTAGTTAACTAGCTTAATTAGCTTCTCTCGGTTTGATGCAATCAAGACAGCTAATTAGAAGAGAAGCAAAATAACACACAAGTTTGTTTTACAGGCCAGTGTGGGTTGACTTGGTTGCCATGGTTCCTGTTCCCCTTGTCACTCACAAACACATTTATTTCACCTCCCGTTGTTTGCTTGTGCTGCTGCTCGGCTTCTTGCCACACTATCTAATTAAGAAGCTGCTTCAAACCGTTCAATTTCCCATTCATGTCTTTATAAAACCTTTCTTGTCTTCTCTTTAATGTAATATGTGAATGCTGCATATCAACAGATGCTTTAGTCTGACGTTCAAACGTATGTCTCCAGCATCAACACAAAGGGAGTTACGCATGTTAGAAATCATGGACACATCAGCTATAGGACGTTAAGACCCATTTATATGACCTGGCATTAAGAATTTTATGAAAAACACTTAAAAATATTGCTCCTCACGTCCCAAAAGACCAGTCTGCATGAAACTTGGTCATCTATGGACAAAGGTCATACAGTTAAACAGTTTTCAGGTAAGTATCTACAAATAGACCACACGTCATGTTAACTTATCTGTCTCAGTGTGAAACAATTTGGCACATACGCTCATGTTTATGATTCTTGCTAACCCACTGTTACGAACCCCGTGGCTCTAGCAGTCTAGGGTGGATGGTACAGAGACCCGTATCATAAAACTCATGCAAATCAGTATAGTGTAAAGGCACAGTGGGAACAAACGACACAGACAACCAAAGCTACCGTCAAACATAAAACGTTTATTATAAACACACGGTAAAGGGGTTAGGGAAAAGGGGCTGAGCTGGACCCACGAAATGAAATAATATAGTCCAGACACCCCTAAACTGAACTTGCCTGCCTCAAGAATCGCTTAGCTGACTACTAACCAATACAAAAATACAGTGGGTGGTCCGCTCAGTCCTAACTAGTGTTTTTAGACAAAGTTTTCCTGCGGGTTGTGTATGCCCAAGGGCGACTTGCTAAAAAAAAACTTTTCCCAGGGACACAGGGATAAACAAAAACACACAGGTTGAACGAGGACTAAACAGCACACAGCAAACAACTGACTAGACAACACCAAACAAAACACCACAGCAATACATACTCACATGTAACAGGACAAAGTGAGATGTATGTGCTAAACTAAGTGATGTATGAATGAACACAGCGTCTGTCTATCAAAAGGGTATGTATCTCTGAGTGTCTTTGTCCATGTGGGGTAAAGCAAAAGAGTCTCTCTGGGAGAACCAACTGACTGGGTTTTTAATCCAGGGATGTGTGATGCGATTGGGTAATGGAAAAACGAACAGGTGGTGCAGTTAGGATGGGTTTCCACTGATTGGTCCATATCAGCAGTCAGGCGATGCACTCATGACTGCCAGGTGGGAAACACCAACGAGCAAAATCAGGAACATAAGGGACACCTGGGGAAATGGCAGGAGGGGAAAAACACAAACACACATACAGGGTACCTGCATGCATAACACCCACACAATTTTTCAGACACCACTGACACGATTTTGACTAAACTTGTGTGAATGAAGCATCTTGCCGTGTAGTGTCAACGCCAGACACAGATTCATGCGATACTTATTAGCATGAAGAAATATGGCCACCAGCTCGCTTTTCAGATCCATATAAGCCTTTATATTCCTCCATTGCTTGAAACTTGTCTATATTTTTTGAAGTTTTATCCATAGCTTTTTTTAGAATTTTTTTGTACGGTGGATTTTTACAATGGCTCCTCTAAATAAAATGTATGCATGTCATTTAAATTACATTTTCTTTTCATGTGGCCCTGTTTTTAGAAGATTGTGGGTAATTCAACATCTGTATACTTTATGATCATGTTAAATATGTAAATATATAAAAAAGTAAATTTATATACTTGTATAAAGCAATTAATGACTAATGAATGAATAAAAAATCTGTCAGAAAAATTGACATTCAATAATGAGACCAACTACAGTATTTCCACCTGAGATCTTTTCATAACACAGTACACAGTTACTTGCAGGAAGATTGCTCTACCATGCCTCATAAAGATCATAAATGAATAAAAATGTTTAACATCAAGGCAAAATTCCAGAAATTAATACGATCTGGAGCTGCGCTATTGCTGTCAACTGATTCAGTTTATTACATTTGCATTAATCAGGCTCTCCATTTCATCACCCTATATTCAAATGATAAATAACTCAACATACTCCAATAATATTTAGTGACAGTGACTTCATGTCTAACACATATAAACACACACACACATACATGCTCTCTGGTCACCTTTCCACACATACATGCTCTCTGGTCGCCTTTCATTTTGTTGGTGCAGGTGACTGACATGAAGTGAGTTAACATCTACTCTCACATGAATGAGGATGGATTTTCTTTTACCATGACCCTTATCCCCTCAGGTACAAGTTCTGACAGACACAACACACACACACACACACACACACACACACACACACACACACACACACACACACACACACA
>JACXGI010020093.1:0-11455 GCA_016801175.1 Esox masquinongy | reverse complement strand
GTGTGTGTGTGTGTGTGTGTGTGTGTGTGTGTGTGTGTGTGGAGGGGGGGGGTGGCGGGGGGCTGTGGGGAGGGAGGTAAGGGGAGAAGAGGCGTGGGGAGAGGGGGAACGCTCATGCTGCAGCTTCTGGCTGGATGCTGTGACTCCAGTAGAGGAGTGGGCTTTGCCTCTGTGCTGCATTGCAGCTCTGTTCTAAAGGGTCCTACAACAGCCTTTGAAAGTGCAAGCTTGCAACCCAAGCCCCATTGTATTCTCAAAGGAAGCATTGAGGCTCGGGGCGCTAGATGGACAAACAAGACATTCTTAGAAGAATACAAAAAAAAAACAGCCCTAATGAAAGAAGTAAATATTTGGCGTCCATTAAAGACTGTTTTAAGCACTTTATTTTTTTAATCAAGACCGATGTCAAGAGTCTGTATCAAGAGTCTGTCCTGTAGTCCTGTCCTGTTTTATAGTCAACCTAGAAGAAAAACTGCCACTTTCTTGGCTCTGATGCAATACATTTAACAGATACCAACGTTGGGAGAGCTACTGTACTCTGCACTTCATCAGGGTGTGATCGTTCCACAGTAGGTATTAGCAGCCTACAGCTGAGGACGCGGAGACTCTAGATATTACCCTGACAGCCCTGGGTGGACAGGACAGAGGACCAATGATTTACAGCAAAGCAGATTAACGATGAGGTCGCCCAGTCTGTCTCAGCATGATCGGAGGATGACAAATAAGACCGGATCAGCTTGCATGGAGGTAGAGACGGAGGCCGAGAGGGAGGGGGTCGCCTGTAAAGTGGACTTAACTGGCCAAATACAATCCCTCTTGTGTTGGAATGGAAACTGATATCCCCTCTTTGCTGACACCAGCTCCGTAGGGCTTTTTCATCTCTTGGCTTGAACACCTGTCAGTCTGTTAAAACCAACCCACCAGATGGCTGATGGTGATGGGGATTGTGTGCCAATGCCATTACTCAGCCTACCATGAATTATCCATAGATACAGTATAGGATGCTTATCCATGAATTAACTGTAGATACAGTATAGGATGCTTATCCATGAATTAACTGTAGATACAGTATAGGATGCTTATCCATGAATTAACCATTGGTTAGATTAGGTAGAGCTGTTGTTGTATCTAGTTTGTCTTTCTCCTCCTCCACTGCATACAGTGCGAACACACATTTTTAGAAATTTGTGTAAAGTTATTGAAAATTAGAAACTAAATATCTCATATACATAAGTAAGTATTCAGACTCTTTCCCATAACACACCATAGTGTGCTCAATTACAACCTGTGTAATTTTGAGTCCATCTGTAGAAAATTCAATTGATTGTGTTTGGAAAAGGCACAACCGTGTCTATGTAAGGTATGTATAGACAATTATGATAACTATATAAAAACAATTTGCTAAAGCATTGAAAGTTTCCAGGACCACAGTGGGCTCCTTCATTGTGAAATGGAAGCAGATTGGAGCCACAAAGACTCTTCCAAGAACTAAGTACCTGGCCAAGAAGGGCTTCGTTCAGGGAGATGACCAAGAACCCAGTGGCCATTCTAACTGAGCTTTAGAGTTCAGAGAAGGCAACCATCTCTGCAGCATGGTGGTGTGGTGGGAGCATCATGCTATGGGGATGTTTCTCAGAGACATGGAGCGGAAGACTGATCAAGATTGAAGGAAGGTTGAACGGATCACACATACACAGAGGTCCTTGAAGAATGGCCCTGATACAGAGCATGCAGGGCCTCACGGCTTCGGGACAATGAAGGGATCTGATCACTTTCCAAAGGCATTGTGGGCACATTCTACCTCTGCTCCTGTTGTTGTACAAATAGTGGTAATCATCAATGGCCTTTCTCATAAATCAGCAGGCCAAGTGTAGATAGGACATTCTCAAGGCACCTATGACTGATCCTGTCCGAAAGGTGATATCAGAGTTCTATTTCTTTGAACTCAGTTAAAATACTTGTTACCCGAAAAATGTTTTTAGTGTTCTGCAGCTGTGAGAATAAGGTTTCTTTGGTATGTTTGCATCGCAGTGTTTACAGTGTGATTCAGTTTCCATATAGGAGGGATTTCTTGATTGGCTGACATTTGTTCTTTGCTTATCATTTTCCATGTAAGTTCCACTGGAAGCCTTCTGCCCCATCCTCAGCTTGCTACAGTATCAGTGTCTTATCTAGGTAAATAACCAGCTCAACCACCCGGACCTGTTTTAAGTGATATAGTTTTCCTTTATTGCTTTGCATGATACATTTACTTTAAATGTTTTAGAAACACTGGACCATTTTTTTTGTTCAAAGTTCCATTCCTCAGCTTCTTTGGATTCCTTAGGTGTTTGTATGAGCGATAATGTTAGTGATATTGGATGGAATTGCACTGACAACAATAAAACAAGAAAACCCACAACAATGTGCTTCGTAACATCTCCCCACAAAATATTAAATATGTTTTTATGTTTTATGGGGGTAGAAAAACATGGTAGGGAAGTAACAAATTGTAATGGTGTTGATAGTACATCCATGTAGCTTAGTTGGTAGAGCATGGCACTTGCAATGCCAGGGTTGTGGGTTCAATTCCCATGGGATCAGGATCAGTAAGACGTCCTAACTTCTCTAAGTCGCTTTGGATAAGACTGTCTACTAAATCACTTAAATGTGAAACATGAACCGTTTGAATTACGCATTTTCATGCAGCAAGGAATACATTTGGTTTGAACTGGGAAGCAGATCTTACAGAGACATAAGAATTAGTGTACAATTACTACTATTGGGAACATTTTCACGCTGGGATGTTTATTTTACATGACACAGTGCACAACTTGTATTAAAGCTAATAGAACAATTGGGAAAAGGGTGTTATTTGTGATGTATATTATGTCGGCATGGTATAATATCTGTGTTTGTTTAGTGTTATGTTCTCTCTAGGGCAAACATTTTCCCAGTAATGAAAGCAGAGTAGCTTTCATAATGCCTTAAGGTATTCATATTTCTGAAGAACTACCTTGTCATCCTAAAAATGCAGCTGGTGTGTGTGGGAGTGCAGCAGATCTTCAGGAGACACTGTGAATATGTGATGCTAGCAGACACAAGACGATAGGCAGTCCATGTGGCCAAGCCGAATGTACTTACATATGTTAGTAGTGTTTATAGTTTCAAATGATGCCATAATACTCATTGGGGTAACATGCATAAAGTAAAGGTTCTCAGCTGGATTTGGCTGTGTTTAATATTTCAGCTTTTAATGTTTCTAATTAAGACCTAAATGACCAGGTAAAGGGAGTTTAACTAACCAGTAACTAACCAATGATCAATGAATTAAAATGACTAGTGAAAATGATCAGTTAAGGTAATTTGTTGTTTAGGTGTTAATTAGGAACTTCCCAATACTGGTGAACCCAGCCAAGTACCTTTACTTTGTACTTTTTACACCTCTGTTAAAACAATAAAGGCATTTACCACCACACCGATGTGAAAGTTCATTGGTAAATAGCGGTTTTTATTTTTTGATACCAGTCTGTGCAATTGTTAAAGACTTTCGTCCATAGATGACCAATATCAAGTTTGATCATGAAGATTTTAGGTAATATTGGAGTACTCTTTAAAGCATTATTCACAAATTCAGTATGGCCAGAATTCCACCGATAGAGGGCTAAAGTGTCCCAATGGCAAATATGTTCCCATTGTGAGGAGATGGATCTATAGGGTATACATACCTATTAAGCCAATCAAAATCTAATTTTAGACATTTCTAATATATACAGCACAATGTTTTCAAAACAACATGGAGATGAAGTTAAAGATTAATTTCAGGAAAATATATTTTATGAACTATGTGAGAAGTCTGGGCTGGGCTTATTGGGTAGCAAGTGTGCTCCATAAGCCCATGGATGTTCCAATTAAGCCCATCCATGGATTTAGAGTTACAAATTTCATTTTTATGTATTATAAAGAACTAAATTACATTAATTTATAAACAAACATTTAAAATACCTGAATTATTGCAACTGGTCAAATAATAATTCCTGGAAAATGCACAGAAATATATTTGAATATATAAGGATATATCCTAAACGTACTTAGCAACTGATTGTTGACATTTCCACATATTCCATTTTAATGGTCATCATCAATACAGGTTTCAAAAGTAATAAACATTAACAAATTAGGATTTTATATAAATATGGGATTCATCAACTTTGACTGTAAGGGCATGATCCATCTTTAACATAGTGAATGGTTAGCTAACAGGCACTCTTCTGAAAACAATCTCCAAGTTCACAAATTGCCCCAAAGATTGGTGGTGCTAATGTTCATTAATACGCAATCAAACCATGCATTTGAGTTGAATGATTTCTCACTCAAAAATGCATCTGATACCATGAACCTTAATACAACAAGCTCAGACGATGGCACACTTGTTTTAGATTGAACTTATTGTGCTGATTTCTGTTTCTTGTTCATAATGTCTCCAATGTGTTTTCTCATCATGTGCATCATGCATCACAGTAATGCTCCTGCACAATGTAAGTTAGATTTGAGTCTTACATGACTTTCCACCGGTGACTTTCCACCTGTGTCTTTCCACCTGTCTTTACGCCATTATCATTTTTTGGATAATGAATCAATAATGAAATTATTTTTTATAATCAGCATCATCAATTAGTTGTTGTACCCCTAGCAAAAACTGTATTCCTTTCTGTTAGCCATCACATCTAAAAAATAAATACATTATTCTCATTATAATAAAATCTAGGTCTAACTGTGTAAGGTTTGAATGCGATCAAAAAACACATATTGCCGTGTGTTTCAATACAAAGTAACCAAATGTGCTTAATAGGAGTACTAGTGGTTTACAGTAAAATGATGGAATGACTCATTCTTTGCATGAGATTTTTTAACAAAAAATGAATTGCTGATAAATATACACTGGACACTATCCAAAGTTTATATTAAACATGATGATTAATTCACATTAATGATGATTAATTCCACTTTGCTCAGGAAATGTAATTTTTATGCAAGTGTTTCCTTTAAAGCCCTCTTGTTAATTCATAAGTTAATAATGGCATATTTAATTGTCTTAAAATAAAAAGTTACATGGATGTAACACGTATATATTGGTAGAGACATTAAATGCCACAAAAATATATTTTGTTTTCTTTTTGATTTCAATCTAAACATGGTAATGGGCTTAAAGGCTACATGTGCTTAATAGGTACGCGTACCCTATTTTAAGACTCTACGTCAAACAGGATGAGCAGCGTGAACTTGCACATTTTGTCGGTTCAGTAGCACCACAGTGTGGTAAATCGGAATATGCTAGCACTTGTTATGTCCTGGAATTGTTTTGAACAAGTCGTGTTATGATACAATTCTCCCTGTTGGAATTGTGACCATACACGTGCCAAGAATATGGTACATTTGTAGATCTTTGTCAGATATGAGTTACTTGTGAAAATTAATCTTGTAGTACTGTAGGAGTAGCTATTTCTTTCACAAAAACTAAAAACAGGAAAATCTGTCCCTTGAGAAAAGAAGCCGTTCATTGCTCAGTCTTTCTAAGTCCATTGATTTAAACCAGTCTGTCTATCCTACCTCATTCTCTATGTATATCCTCTTCAATCCAATAAGGCTATTATTGACCTACATATAGTGTAAACAGGCTGTACAACTCACTGTCCAACAGTCCTCCCCACTTCACCCTGTTAAACCCAGTGGAACTGTGGAATGGAGGGAAAGAGTCGCAGTAATGTCTACGTGGTGAGATGAGTAATGGGATATTGTCCATGAGATCATCTCCCTCCCAGCCCCTTGACTCTGGCTGAAGTAATGACACAGAGTAGACAGCCATTCCTCTGCTACTGACACGGACCCATAAATCACAGACCAGATGACCACCAAGGCACTGACGTATATTCTTTCAGTAGTGTGTAGCTCCTCTACCTATTGAATGAGAAGACAGCCCAGCAGAGGTTTGTTGTACTGCGTTGTGGCCTCTCTGCCTGAGGCCCAACTGGCCTGCCTGCCCCATCTTCCCACAGTCCTCTCTGGCTGCTCTCTGAATGTGACACCAGCAAGCACAACAGTCAGCATTAAACAGTCTCCAAGGGCACATACTGAGCCAACCACTCGAATGGCACCCTGTTCTCTGTAGTGCGCTACTTAGGCCTGGTTGGAAGTAGTGCACTACAAAGGGAATCGGATGTCATTTGGGACTCTCTCTTCTCTCCTCTCCTTTCTTTCGTGTATTGCAGAGTGCGGGATGGGTAAAGCTGCCTGGCTTCGAGCCAATAACTATGCCAGTCCCTGTGATTATTTACAACCTATGCGAGCATTCAGGCTGAAAACAGAAGCCGCCCCAGTTTCCCACGCAGCCCTGGGCGACAGGCGGGGAGGCCTGTGTGGGCAGCCCTGGGTCGAGCAGTGCCAGGGCAGTGGGTCTTCCCTCTCAGCAAAGGACAGTAGGGACTGAGGAGACAGCTGGGACTATGTTAAGCATCTCTGTGGTGTGTAAGGCTCAGTGTTCCATCAGGCTGCAGTCACGGTGCCCCGTTGTATTGTAAGGAGACTTTGAGATTGAGGTTAGGTAACGTTTGGCATGTCGCTACAACACAGTGCAATTTGGAAACTGCTGTTCACTCTGCAGTATGACAGCATCTTTTCCTTCATCCTTTTGTGGTGTTTAATTCATTTCCACCAGTTCCAGTGAAAGCCCACTGACTGGAAAATACATTTTGCGCTTAAGATTTTTTTTTTTACTTCTACTTTAAAAAACTAAGAACAAGATAGTGTTTTCAGTTACTGCTAGATAGTGTTTTCAGTGCTAGTTAATAGCTCAACAAACGCTATTATTGTGTAGCTACTGTAAAGTTTCTCAGGGTGCACCTTGATCTTTTCTGTGCCATTCTCTGTCTGCCCAGTCTCAGTGTCTGTCTCTTAGGTGGTCTCCCTAGTACACCTGGAGCTCAATCTCAACAGTGCCTCACCCCTTATACATTGTCAGTTACTACCACACAACAAGTGTCCTCTCATCCTCCTGTTCTCATGTGATAAGATAAAAGGCCCTGGTTCTCTTTCAGACACTTTTAGTAGTGTTTCCCCACTGGGAGATGAAACAACAAATAGAAGCTGAAAAAGGAAACAAGCTTTTTGCTAGTTTTGCTCTGTCATGCTGCTAAGTGCTTATGCATTCACTCACAAAGGCACAGTGACTATGCAACCATTGCATTTTGAGTTTCAGTTGAACATTTAAAGGGGGACATACATATTAATGCAACTATTTTAGTGTTGCTCATGTTATTCTATTCCTAGACACTTGACAGCAGGGAATTTCATGTTGTCTGTGTTGTCATCCGCACTTTTTGCATGAGCTTTATTAATGTCCACTGCTTACCTAACTCTGCTCTTTAGTTTAGTTAACTTTGCTTTTTGTTCCTACAGATGTGTGGTGGTGCTACTGAACCCCAAAAAGAACAAACAGCATCACATCCTTAACAGCTCCAGGTAAGGCTGTGTTACTTCACTATGAGTGACTGGCTATCTTCCTATTCACTGTGTCACCGGCTGGCAAGTCATGCACAGCCAGGTTAATGGATGGTTCCCGCCAGCTGGACGTTCACAAAGTTCATATTCCGTCAGATCATACCCAAATAATGTTGTGTAATGTTTGTTTTTTTGCTGGCCTAAGCTTGAATTGAAGAATAAAAAAAGCACCTCAAAAAGACTCAAGAAAACCATGTTCTGGAGGATGTCATGGCCAACTGGCCAATCGCCGATCTAGCCACATTTCAGTTTTTTATGTAAACTCTCATGTCATGCCGTTGCATACGGTATGCATACATCATTCCTACTTAAAAACTTACTGAATTACACATTTTAGAAGGAAACACATTTCCCTCATATTGTAATTATAAGTCATATTTCATTGATGTCTGGAAGCACTGCAGTTAGTGCATTGGTTCTATTCTCATCGCCCTCCAATGAGTATATTGTTTTGGTTTATAATGTATACTGTATTTAGCTCAACATAAAGTGGATGTTCTTACAGTCCATCTGGAGTTATTCAGATGCAGGGGTTAGGTTGGGGTGACTTGTCAAACACTACAGGGTTTACAAGGTTGAAAAATTGTTTGCACACTTTCTGATTTCCTCTATTGTTGAATATTTGTCATAATGAATTGTTTCAGATCTTCATGCAAAATGTAATCCAAGACAAAGAGAACACAAAATTCTGTGTTTAAATTATTATTTTTTGGGGGTAGGATAAAAGTGATCCAACACCAGCTGGCCCTGTGTGAAAAAGTGATTGTCCGAATAGTTACTCAATCAACACATTGACCAAATTTCATTCACAATTGGATTTAATTAGAGCAGACACACCCAGACTTGATTACTGCCAACCCTGTTCAATCACAACATGACTTATATAGAACCTCACCATCACTGTGTAGTAGGCTACAGGTCTCAACCAGCAGCACTCCATGCTGCAATCAAAAGAAATTCCGGAAGAGATGAGAAAAAAAGTTGAGATATTTCAGTCTGGAAAGTATTACAAAGGCATTTCTAAAGCTCTGGGCCGGCCTATCAAAAGTCCTTCAAGGGCGCAGCGACGACTCGTCCAGGAGGTCAAAAAACACCCAGGGCTACATATAAGGAACTACAGGCATCTCTAGCCTCAGCTAAGATCAGCGTTCGTGATTCGACAGTAGGAAAGAGACTGGTCAAAAATGGAATTCATGAGAGAATTGCAAGGTGCAAACCATTGGTTACTAAGAGAAACATTAGTGCTCATCTCACATTTGTGAAAAAGCGCATTGATGACACCCAAGTCGTTTGGGATAGTAAAAAAAATAACATTTTGGAAGACACAAGTCCTGTTATGTCTGGTGTATAGCAAACACAGTATTTCACAATAAGAACATCATCCCAACAGTCAAACATGGTGGTGGCAGTGTGATGGTGTGGGGATGCTTTGCTGCCTCAGAGCCTGGAAGACTTGCCATCATTGAAGAAACCATGAATTCTGCTCTCTACTAGAAAACTCTGAAGGAGAATGTGCCATCATCATTCCGTGATCTGAAACTGAAGCATAATTTATTTATGCAGCCGTGCAATTATCCTAAACATAAGAGTAAGTCCATCTTAGAATAAAAAAATGAAGGTTTTGGAGTGGCACAGTCAAAGTTTAGACTTGAACCCCATCGAGATGCTGTGGCAGAACCTTAAACTAGCATGTTTCATGCTAGAAAACCCTCCAATATATCTGAATTACAGCAATTCTGTTGAAAGTGTGCCAAGATTCCTCCACAGCGATGGGAAAGACGGATCTCCAATTATATGATGTGTTTGCTTGCAGTTGATACTGTTAAAGGTGGTTCAAGAAGTTATTAAGTTCACAAGGGCAATCACTTTTTCACCCAGGGCCAGTTGGTATTGTGTAACTGTTGTCCTTAAATAAATACAATTATCATTTCAACACCAAATGTTGTGTTTACTTGAGTTCTCTTTGTCTTATATTGCATTTTGTATGAAGCTCTGACACCATTCAGTGTGACAAATATGCAATAAAAGAGCAAACCTGGAATAGGGAAAATATTTGTTCACTACACTGAATGTAACAACTGAACACTGAGAGGTGAGAGCACTAGACACTGTCAGCCACGACCAGAGGGGCACCCGGCTTCAAAGGCACTGCCAACCCCTTTCATGTGTGGGAAAGCAGAGGTAGATGTAGTCACAGTATTTGAGCTGAAGGAGTGTCCTCTAAACCAATGTGACTGTGACTACCTGGAACAACCAGTCATATGCTTAGAGTGAAGCCTATAGGTTGTCTGGGAAATGCCCTAGCGCCACTTTCTCTCTACGTTGCTTAGTAATTAATCAGGCTTTTTAAAACTTCTGAAAACCAGTATATGTGGATATTCATTTTACTGACGCTAGAATACAGTACAGACTTGGATCCAAATTCTCCCAAATGCTCTCAAATAATAACTCTTAAAATGCTCTTAAATAATCTTAGTCTTGCTTGTTTACAGCAAGTAATTTCATTGGGAATTGCCAGAGGTGCTTCATGTTATTCCATCACCAACATCTCCAGATTAAAGGTGCTAAGATGGCCACCACTCTAAAACCAGCCAAACCCCCTAATTGGACTGCTCCGGCTCCTTCCATCCTCCACTCTATCATATACCTAAATGGGTTAGTTATGTTACGCTCTTCTGGTTGGAGGCTAATATTGGAACGTCACACCCTCTCCACCCAACTTCCGCAGGTCATTTCACCACACAGTCATTATTACTATGCCATAATTAGGTTACAGTATTCTAACCCCACAGGTACATTTGTTTAGTGCAGCATTTTAATTAGAGATGAAGTGAAAGCTGTTTGAAGAATATCTTTTTGAGTAGCAGACCTTGGTAATTGCTTCATCAGTTCAAGAAACAACCACGAAATGGAACCTTTTCAACCCACAGGCAGATGTGGGTTTAGTCTCATGTCGTGCAGCTAGGTTACGTTTTACGTTTCGTAACACTCAAGACTGTACGTGTCTTTACTGCCACTGCCTGCATTGAGTTCCCAAACTAGACGGTCGATAAAGGAGCTATTGTTTTGAACTTCCTTCCTGCTGTTAGATGTGTAGGTACATGCCTCGATGTGCTACTCCAGTGGACGATGGCGACACTAATCCTCAGGCAGATGTATTGATTGTGGTGTGTTGTGCCTTTGTCATGGAGTGCAGCCCGAGCGGAAAACCCCCTTGAGACAAGGACATTTTTTCTTCTCTTCAGCAATAATAAAAGGTTTCCTCTCCTCTGTCTCCTCTTCACAGGAAAACTATCACCACTCTGTCCTTTTCCCCTGATGGTAAATATGTGGTCACAGGAGAGGTGAGTGTTGTCCCGTTGTGTCTGACCATTTGTACTGTAGTTGTATCTTCCCGTGGTGCCGACTGTGGTTCTCCATGGCCAGTGGTTGGGCTGGTGTACAACACCACAGGTCAGAACTGTCTTGGCCACATCCTATACTTAGGAAGGTTTCCATAGCTGTAACTGGAGTTTGTTGTGTATGGACTCTGCCTCTCTACTATGCATCACTAGTCTACCTCACTAGTCTGCCTCTCTACAAAGTCTCTCTACTCTGCATCACAAGTCTACCTCACTAGTCTGCCTCTCTACTCTGCTTTTCTACTCTGCTTCTCTACTATGCTTATATATTCTGCCTCGCTACTCTGCCTCTCTACTCTGCTTCTCTACTCTGCTTCTCTATTCAACCTTTCTAATCTCCATCACAACTCTACCTCACTAATCTGCTTCACTAGTCTTTCCCTCAATAGTCTTTTCCTCACTTGTCTACCTCTTAAGTCTCCTATACTCATCTTTCCCTCACTAGTCTGCTCCAGAGTGTGTGTGTGTGTTTGTGTTTGTGTTTGTGTTTGTGTTTGTGTTTGTGTTTGTGTTTGTGT
>JACXGI010020092.1:0-11841 GCA_016801175.1 Esox masquinongy | reverse complement strand
ACAACAGGGTGGAGGAGGAGAGGAAGGACACAACAGGGTGGAGGAGGAGAGGAAGGACACACAGACAGAACTCCACCAACTTCGTGCTCCCCACTACCTGAGCATAATAGTGGTGTTATTCAGTTAAATTCCATTCATTTAATTGGTATTTAATTAATTACCAGCTGTTTCATTCAATAACGTAAAATTGTTGCAAATGAGAAACCTTGCCTGTGTTAACCAAGTCAGACCCCATACCGGGAGATTTATCTCTGATGACACCTGACAAGTTTATTTATTTAGCATTCTAAATGAGCCAATGGTAGCGGAAATTTAGATGTAAAAACCGGAGACACGTGTCTAACTTAGCAAAAATATTAGGTCAGAACTGATTGCCTTTAACAATGTTAACCTCTATCCTAAACCAGTTGCGTCACCCTGGTTCTACATAGGGATTCTGTCATTTAACTTCGTAGATGATAACAATACAGCAGACTTATATAGCGCTTTCAAAGGACCTCCCCCCTCAAAAAGAAAACATGAAACAGGGAGAGGGGAGATGTCCAAACCTGCCCTATATACACTATAATGACAAGAATGCTGATGCAATTCTGAATTTCTATATATTTAAACAGTTTAACAGTCTGGTCACAGCCTGGCTGTTGACTGGGTCATTGTGAGATCAGGGTTCCTACATGCAGATTAGCACTGAGTTCCTACATAGGGCAACTAACAAGACTGCTGGGATTTGGGGCTTAGTAATCAAACGGCTGACTGGCGGCGTTGCTCTGTAGCGACTCCTTGTGGCGGCTTGGGCAGCTGGGAGCTCACATAGTAATACTGTATTGATTAGGTTTCCAGTGAGAACATTCCCCTTTTCTCTCTCCCTCTCCCGCCATGTCTCTTATCTCCTCTCTCCTTATTGCAACAACTCGATTTTTTACTCTACCTCTTCTGTCCTTTTCCTCCCTCTTCTCTCTCCTTCATGTCACTTTTTTTCCTCTGTACTCTCTTTTCTCCCCTTAAAGCTTCCTCTCTCTTTTCTCCTGTATCCTGTTCTTCAGAGTCCAGGTAGTCTTAAATAACCTTGAGGCATTTGGTGCTGTGTCTCCTTGTTGTAATTCAGTAATAAACTTGGCTGAGTGACTGTGTGTGTGTGACTGTGTGTGTGTGTGTGTGTGTGTGTGTGTGTGTGTGTGTGTGTGTGTGTGTGTGTGTGTAGGACTTAGGCATTCAGAACTTTAATGCTGGCATCTCCACTATCTGTTGTGGTAATGATTTAACATGTCTGTCCTCTACCGTACCTCTCTGTCTGTTGTGGTAATGATTTAACATGTCTGTCCTCTACCGTTATCTGTCTGTCTGTTGTGGTTATAAATGAACATGCCTGTCCTCTACCATAGCGGTTTGTCAGAAGACTTTTAATTACAAATTAAAATCCATCAAACGATCAATCACTTGAATCACTGCCTTCAATTGACACATCCCTGATAATGATGTCTGTATAAATGTACTTCCTTTAGATTAGGTTCATAGGAATGTCTGGGAGTTCCAATAATTGTGCAGGGTAATGTAGAGTGTGTTGTATTATTCATACATCAGTGTGTTCAGAAATGGATGTTTCAAGTAGGCTGCCTATTTAATAATGCCTCCCACCTTTCTGCTTAGTAGACCTTCATGTTATACCTTAATCCCAACTTTTCAAAATGCTTTAGTAGAGTCATGAGTTAGGGTTTGTCTTTGTGTTAAAGGTTTGGGATTTTTTTGTTGTGGAATGAAATAAAAGTCATAGAAAATAGTTAAATTACATGGCATGTGTTTGTTTACCCTATGCGTGGGTGTCTTCTCTCCAGTTCTGTCCGGTCCCTGCCACAATCTGTTGACTTGGAGAACCTCAGAGAGATCTACAAGAACATCATGTTCTTCATCAAGACTCAGATGGAGACGTCAAAGCTTCCCCAGGTTCGTCCGGGTCACAGCTCAGCGTGACGTGCTGGGACATAATACGCATTTTCTCAAAACCCTCCCCTCTGATTATATGAAACATAATACAAACGATATGCTCAACAATTCAACAAACATATTACACGTTACTGTTTTTCATTAGGAGAGAAACAATATCACACGTCCTATCTGTCTATGAATTTTCACAGATTATTTTACCAAAGATTCAGCTTTTTATGTAATTCATCAAGTGTATTACTCTAAATTATTATAGGTGAAAACACAAGATAAGCGATATTCTTGACTATTCAACAAATCAATTGTTATGGAAACAATACAAATATCTTCAACAATTCAACAAACATTACATGTTACTGTTTTCCATTAGGAGAGAAAATATCAGACATCTGTCAATGAATTTTCGCTGCTTATTTTACCAAAGATTCTGCTTATGTAATTCATCAAATGTATGACTCAAAATAATTATTAGTGAAATGTAAACGATAGCCTTGACTATTCAACAAATTCATTATTATTTGAACATAATACAAACTATATCCTCAGAAATTCAACAAGTATTACACATTCCTGTTTTTCGTTAGGGGAGAAACAAAATATCAAACATCATCTGTCTATGAATTTTTGCTGAAACTATATTTTGTTATGTAGGCTACTGTAAATCATTCTTTGAAATTGTTTACATGCATAGCATTAATGGGTGCTAATATGGCTGTGTTTGTGTTATTTATCTTTTGCAATTTATCATGTTTATCAAATTTTTTCGCTTTATGCCTATGTACGGCTAATCATGCGTAAATCCTCAGATCTTCGCAAATTGGTTGATAATATTGCTTATTTTGCCTTCATCATCAAAATGACATTAAATTAAAAACACAATTCGAATGGATTAGTCTGTGGTTAATATAAATGTGGTGTAGGCTACTTTTTATTTTGAAAACCCTAAAGCCTGTGTTGAAATAATCGTTTTTTTCGTGTTCTAATGATAAGACCTTAAGCACAAACACATTCCTGTATTCTTCAAAGTCATTAGACATAATAATAATAGAAACTAATTCTGCATTATTTTTTATACTTCTATATAGTTTGATAACGACCCAGTAGATGAACTGATGCTCTGGTTGGATGGTGATGCTGCGGAGGAGAATATGTATGCTAATAGGGACGATTCATATGCTAATGATGCCAAACGGCGTTCGGCTCTGGCGGATACTTGGGGTTTGAAAGGCCTGGCGGTTCTAGCGTAGACGGGAGAATAGGTGATACAGTTTTTCCATACGTCCGGATAATAAACATCCCCGTATTGTTGGAATGGGTGTGTAGGGTTTGTCTGTTTGTGTTTTTTTAATCAGTGATGAAGACACTTTGTGGCTGATTCCTTGATCTGTCAATGTTTTTAATTTGCTGTTTTTATGATTGTGAATTATGATTGTGATTTCTGTGTTTTATTTATTTGTTTTAAGTTGTCTGGGGCTGCAACAATGTCGATAATAGAAATAGTTTGCAACGAATGTCATTATCAGTTAGTCGTGTCTACAAGAGACACATGAAAAAATCTATCATTTGAAAGATGGTGGTGGTTACACTGGAGGAAAGTTGCTTACGACCAAAAACATGAAAAGTATAGGACCACTTTAAGAATTCAACAAAAACATTCTGTTGCAAAATTTGCAAGGCAGGGCTCTCATGGCACTGGAGCGCGACTGCAATGCATGAGCATGTAAAGAGAAAACGTGTTGTAGCCGTGATGACAGAAGATGAATAGGGCTCCGCACGGTACGTTTATATAATACAAATCCGTCATTCATTTTAGTTTGTATTCATGGAGTTGTGTTTTTATTGGGAAATAGTTAATCTTGATTGCATGGCTGAGTTAACGTCAAGTCTACTTGAGCACGTTGAGTTTGTGTATAGTTGAGCAGCTCCGGCTAGCTAAGTGTTTACAACGTTACTGATAAATTAACCCATTAGTGTCAACTTTGGTGAGTTCTGTATTTCTCCACATGAAACGTTGAGGCATTTAAATGCATTACAATTTCCATTTACAGTATCAGTCAAAAGATTATCAACCAGCTTCATGATGCCCTGGAATGCTTTTCCAACAGTCTTGAAAATTATTTTATGATAACATTTTAGTTTTTGCAAATTTTTATATAACTACTGTCTACAGTTTTTTTAATGAAGGAATTGTAAAAGGATAAGCAAACCATTGAATACTTTCATTTATTTTAAATAAATGACTTAATTTAATTCTGGTGTTGATAGTTTTTCCAATTCATCGAAGTAGTAATCAACAGATTAATCGATTATCAAAATAGTTGTTAGTTGCAGCCCTAAAGTTGTCAGTTTTCAATGCGTAAATAAGAACTTGCCGCTGCCTATCTTGAAAGGGAGATTTCTAATCTCAATGTGCCTTTCCTGGTTGAATAAAGGTTAAATAAAACATTGAAGTCCTGTCAATGCCACCCACTTCTCTCCAGCAACTAACTGTTCCTCTGTTCTTCTAGGATCTGACAGCCTTGACAGACAGTGAGGGGAACTTTCTCCAGTGCTCCGAGTCCTTTGACAGTGAAGACATGTGAAGATGTCTAGTTCGCATGCAAATGCTTGTTACTGATAATGGGAGTTCTTTAATGTTCAGGTTTTAACTGTTGCTCTTTTTAATATTTTTTATAATGTAGATTTTAAAACTCTGACATTCATGTTTTTATATTACGTTTTAAAGTTCTGGTTGGGTTAGAAAAAGTGTTGTCTTTAATGTGTATCATTGTTCAGCCATTTAACGAACCAACCTCAGAATCACTATTTCTTCAGGCATCTCTTATGTGACTATTAATCTGAGCCCTACTCAGAGTGACAGTGAGGAATGGTGCCTTCACACTCTACAGGATTCTGACTCACTGGCCGTGTTAACGGCCTATAAATAAAGATCACATGAACCCACGTCTGGATGTCTCTTTTACCTCATCCTCATTACAGTTCCCTCATACCCAGTACAGTTGCTTCAATCCCAACCCTGGAATGAGGGGCCTCTATCATAAAATTATTTTGTGTTTTTAATTTCTGTTGTGTGTTTCTATGCTGTTATCACAGTCAGGCGTCAGCTGGTCAGAAGGTTCATCCACGGCAGGATTCGCTGTAAGGACGTCTTGCTCCGTGGCCTGACGTCACTATGCCAGTGGGATTTACCCAATGTCAACAAGGAGAGCTGCCCAATTAAATGTTTCTATTAATGAGCACTCAAAATGATGTGCATCCAAGAAACGGAGGTGTCAACAATCTGCTTTTATGGGATGTCTTCATGCATTTAGAAAACAATTTGAATGATCACATAGTAATTTATATTGACACATTGGTGGTCTTGGACTGTTCAGTGGCATTGGTCACACTATCAACTGTTGAGGGCCCTTTCCATCCACAGACCCTGTACCCTCTCAGTCCTGTACCCTCTCACTCCTGTAACCCTCAGTCCTGGACCCTCACTCCTGTAACCCTCAGTCCTGGACCCTCACTCCTGTAACCCTCAGTCCTGGACCCTCACTCCTGTAACCCTCAGTCCTGGACCCTCACTCCTATAACCCTCAGTCCTGTAGCCTCACTCCTGTAGCCCTAAGTCCTGTAGCCTCACTCCTGTAGCCCTAAGTCCTGGACCCTCACTCCTGTAACCCTCAGTCCTATACCCTCACTCCTGTAACCCTCAGTCCTGGACCCTCACTCCTGTAACCCTCAGTCCTATACCCTCACTCCTGTAACCCTCAGTCCTGGACCCTCACTCCTGTAACCCTCAGTCCTGTAGCCTCACTCCTGTAGCCCTAAGTCCTGTACCCTCTCACTCCTGTAGCCCTCAGTCCTGTACCCTCTCACTCCTGTAGCCCTCAGTCCTGTACCCTCTCACTCCTGTAGCCCTCAGTCCTGTACCCTCTCACTCCTGTAACCCTCAGTCCTGTACCCTCTCACTCCTGTAACCCTCAATCCTGTACCCTCTCACTCCTGTAACCCTCAGTCCTGTACCCTCATTCCTGTAGCCTTAGTGAGCAGTGGTCCTTTATGTCAACCACAGCCCAAAAGTGAGGACCATAGCAAGGGTTTTCTGTACATACATAATCTGAGTCTTGTCTTTGAGGTCTTTCTCTAGGAATTCAAAAATGTGTTTATGGTTGTAAGGTTTGAGGTGTGTCATTACTGCAGCTCATTTACCTTTCCATTTGGCATGTTAGTTTACTTACTTTTATTTGGGATGTATATTTACTTACCTTATATTTTGTAAAAACTGCAGTTGTAGTTTTAAATGTCTCTTGGTATTTGTTAGTGGACAATTAGCCCATTTTTGGCTTTCATGTCTCCCTTTATACTGAAGGCCCAATCCAATTAAACATGTAAGACATGCTAGTGCCTCTTCCTGCCTACCTTGTACAAACCAGCTCACTCTAGGATATTCCTTACATCCTGCTCATTCATTATGGGAAGGCCAGGCCCAGCAAAATTAATGAATTACAATATATCAATGAGCTTCCCCTTCAAGATGTTTAATTACCTGTTGGATAAGAGAGATGGTGTCCAGTGAAGGCCATGGATGGGGCTGTGTGTGTGTGTGTTCCTCCTCCAGTCAGGGACATAATGTAATTTAGTGAGTGAGCGGGGGTTGATGACAAAGGGAAACTCTATGTCCTGCTACTCCGAGGTCTTCCTCTGTTTCTCAGAGAGGCCTGGTTGTTCATAAATGGCTGGTTTCCCAGAAACAAATTAAGCCTAGTCCTGGACTAAGGCCATTTCAATGGAGATTCTCTATTGAGCGTAGCATGTAGTCCCAGGCTAGGGTTCATCTGTCTGGGAAACTGGCCCGCCGAGCTGTGTCTCAAAAAATAATATATTATATACTATATAGCCGCGGCCACACAGAAGGATGGATGAAACATAGAACACACTGCTCAAAAAAATTAAGGGAACACTTAAATCACACATCGGCTCTTAAATATATTAAAGATCAAAATCTGTACAGTACATTGTGTAATTCGTTGAGAACAAAATGACGTAACAACGGTAAATGGAAAACAAAATCACCAACCGATTGAGGGCTGGATTCAAACAACACCGAAAATCAAAGTAAACAATTGCAATTACAGGTTGTTCCAAATTGAGTGAATTTCATCACAGCAACTCATAATGTGACTCAGTAGTGTGTATGGCCCCCACGTGCCTGGATGCACTCCTGACAACATCTGGGCATGTTCCTGATGAGACTATGGATGGTGTCCTGGGGGATCTCCTCCCAGACCTGGATCAGGGCATCAGTGAGCTCCTGGACAGTCTGTGGCAGCGCTGGATGGGGAACGTGAGGGCCAGTCAATTGCATCAATGCCTTCGTCATCCAGGAACTGCATACACACTCTGGCCACATGAGGCCGGGCATTGTCCTGCACCAAGAGGAACCCAGGGCCCACTACACCAGCGTAAGGTCTGACGATGGGTCTGAGGATTTCATCCCGGTACCTAACAGCAGTTAGGGGACCGTTGGCTAGCACGGGGAGGTCTGTGCGACCCTCCAATTATATGCCTCCCCAGACCATCACTGACCCACCGCCAAACCAGTCATGCTGGCAGCATAATGTTCACCATGGCATCTCCAGACTCTTTCACGTCTGTCACGTGACCAGTGTGAACCCGCTCTATGAAGAGAACGGGGCGCCAGTGGCGGACCTGCCAACTGTAGTGTTCACTGGCGAATGCCAATCGAGCTGCACAGTGATGGGCTGTGAGTCCAGGTCCCACTAGAGGACATCGGGCCCTCAGACCACCCTCATAGAGTCTGTTTCTGACAGTTTGGTCAGAAACATGCACACCAGTAGCCCGCTGGAGGTCATTTTGGCGGGCTCTGGCAGTGCTCCTCCTGTTCCTCCTTGCACAAAGGAGCAGATACCGGTCCTGCTGCTGGGTTGATGCCCTTCTACGGGCATGTCCAACTCTCCTCATGTAACGGCCCGTTTCCTGGTATCTCCTCAATGCCCCTGAGACTGTACTGGGAGACACAGAAAACCTTCTTGCGACAACACGTATGGATGTGCCATCCTGGAGGAGCTGGACTGACTGTGCAACCTGAATAGGCTGCAGGTTCCGCCTCATGTTACCAGTAGTGACAAGGACACTAGCAAAACGCAAACCTAGAAAAGAATCAGTCAGGAAGGATAAGGAGAGAACAATTGTCTGTGGCCACCACCTGCAAAACCATTCCCTTTTTGGGGGTTGTCTTGCTGTTGCCTCTCCAGTGCACCTGTTGTCACTTTGATCTGCACCCAAAACAGGTGACATTGATTCACAATCGCTTATGCTTCCTAACTGGACAGACTGATGTCCCTGAAGTTTAATTGACTTGGTGTGATACTGTGATGAGTGTTTTTTTGAGCAGTGTAGTATCCATCTCAGCTTTTATTCAGGAAGAAGCATCATGTCTGTCTTAGTCACTGTAGTGACCCAACATATCTGGGTCACTACAGTGGGACACAACTACTCATACACAAGACATCAGACACGACACCTCAGACATAACTCCTCATACACGACATCTCAGACATAACTCCTCATAATCAAGACCTCAGACACGACACCTCAGACACAAGACCTCATTCACAAAACCTCAGAAATAACTCCACATAAACAAGACCACATTTCCAACAACCCATACACACAAACACACTACACAGTCACAAATCCTCCCCTGCTTTGTACAGACACAAAAAACCCTGACACACCCACACAGGTGAGCCCTGGTCCAATACCAGGTTTCTCACTGGGCAGCCAGTAATATCATCACCTACTGTTTTCTCTGTGATGTATGGACAGGAGACAACACTTTATAAAATGTTTCTGCGTGGCTTTCACTGTTTCAACATAGTCAACTGGGTGGGATCATATACTGTAGATGGACAGAGAGAGTTCCTATTATGGTGAATGAGAGCATTGGCAGTCTTATCGTGGCAGTCTTCATTTTGAAGTAGTGTGTAATATTCTTCGTTAGTAGAATGAACGGTCTGATCCCTCTTGATGACCTGTTCAGATAGAATTTCCATAATGTATAATGATGCTGCTATCTCTGTTCGACCCGTCTCTCTCATTTGTGTTAGAAATACTGTCTTTTAAATCAACCTCCCACAGCCAGCCCACACTGGTGTCCAGTTTTGTTTTAGTTCCCCTTGGAAAAAAATTACATATGTAACACTGATAAAAAGGGAAATGATGAGCTGCACTTCCTGCTTGGTGAAATGGGTGGAGTTATAATGGAAGATCTTGACATGGCATCGTGACCCTGAAGGACTAAATTTGACTGAAGGAGCAAGGCTGTAAGGAATGTGTTTTAACAGTTCAAATAATTATTCAAAGTACATCCTAGCACATCGCAAAGAATGTCACATCTATGTATATTCATCGGCCACGAACCCATCTAATCAAAAACATCCATCAAATAAGACACCCACTTCCTGGTCCTGTCATGAAGCAGGAGTGCAGATATCCAGAATGCAGATTGTGTGAATGACCTCCAGCAGTCCTTGTGCTGTCACGGAACTCAGGGGATTAGTTTTGATCAATATCAGACTTTAAATATATTTAGTAGCAGAGGCAGACGGAATTTCTCATCTGTGCCCCAAATGGTGGCCTATTCCCTATTTAGTGCACTATCTCTACACAGGGCCCATTAGGTTTTGGACAAAATCAGTCAACTACATAGGGAATAGGGTGCTATTTTGGTTGCAACCCAACTGTCAATCTTCCAGATGACATTTCCATGATGTGCTCCGACATGCATTGGATTCTGCTGTTGTGGCTTGAACATTTTGTCTCTTATCTCTGAGGAACATATTAGCATTTTTCTGAAAAGTAAAACTGAATGTGCTGTCTGTCTGTCAGTCAAATCATCTTATTGTTTTATTTTTTTTGCACAAAAAAGGTTTCCGATTTTCAGTGTGCCAACATTATGTAAGCACACGATGCTTCAGAGCTATCGTTCGCTCTCCTTAGCACTCGCTGAGCGTTTCTACGGGAGACAAACGCATACACACACAAACACACATATTACATTTTGCCCAACAATTAACGGCTGGGAGTGATTCGCCAGGTCTTCCAGGCATGGCACAAGGAAAGAACAAAAGTCAGTCTGCTTTCCAGGTCCAAGGCCAGAGCCAGCCTCACGGTGTTTCAGAAGGCTGTCGATCGCTCCAGGCAGTCCCAAACACAACCACTGTCTCCACATCCACATCAAGAGGAAACAATCTACCGTGACACTGAGTAAAACCTACACAGCTTCCTCAGCCAGCAGCATCTCCCAGAGAAGATGGTCCCATTTTGTCCTCTGTGGGAAGAACAATGTTTGGGATAACAATCTCACATTTACATAGAGTCACTTAGAAGACACTGGTATCCAGAGCCACTTGCATGGGCAAATAGAGTTAGGTGCCTTGCTCAAAGGCACAGTGACATACTTTTCACCTTGTTGGTTAAGGTATTTGAATCGGCCACCCTGGTCACACCCCGATTGGTTCACACTGGTTAGGCCAAAGGTCATAACCCTAAACTAAAGGGTAGCGTTAACAAGTTTCCGACCTTAGCCCTGACTGGTTGGCTCAAAGGTCAGAGAATATTGTGGGGTCTAAGACTGTTTTCATACAGGCAGCCCGATTCTGAATTGGGTTCCACTGATCGTCATTTGGAACAATCTGATCACACCAGTGGTGAAAAGTTCAGTTTGTGAAAAAAAGATCTGAATTGGGCTGCCTGTGTAAACGTGGCCTTAGTTTGTCTATTCTGAAATGACAGGAAATATCTGTCTACTTCTGACTCCCTATGTGGGCTATCCATCCTTAGATCCATAGCCCTTTGTCCCTCCTGTACCTAGCCCCCCCATGTGGTGTCTCGGGGGAAGGGTCATGGGTGGTGTAGTCCTAACAGGGGTCAGAGTGTCTGGCTCATCAGTGGTGGCTAGCTGTTGTTCTCCGCGGTCATGTATTTGAGCGCGGCGAAGCCATATCGTCTAGACATGTTTTGTTGAAACTCCTCCTTCAGGGTCTTCAGACACACACGGTACTGCTTGTTGGAGCGAAACTTGGTGATGTCGAAGCTGGGCGCATGAGGCATGTGGATCATATAGGCATTGGGAAGGACGACAAATTCATACTCCTGAAGAGAGAGCGAGAGGGAGAGATAATAACCCATACTCCAGGATGAAAGGCGGAATCAGAAGAGATGTAAACAGAAACTAGAACAGTACAAATCCCAGGTGGCAGTTTTTTCCCCCAATGTTAATTTGAAAAGGCTTAACCCTCTGCCTGTAGTGTGATTAACAGTGAACCAATAACATCAAACACAATCTACAAGGTTTCTTAAGGCAAACATCTTCAGCCTAATCAATACTTATTGACCAGTTCCAACATTAAATGAGATACGGATCATCCCTATGACAATGTCTGATAACAAAACAACTGAAGTTTAGATACAGATGAAAGTTGATAGTTCATGTTGAGAGAGGAAAACAGAATCAAAGAAGAAATGAAAGGTCTGGATGTATAGTGAGAAGATGGGTGAACCTGAGATGAAAAAGAGATGTACGGAGTTTCTTGATATAGGAGTGTTCAGTATAGTGTTGACATAGAAGTATTCAGTACAGATGGACAGGGTAAATACAGGAGTGTTCAGTATAGTGTTGATATAGAAGTGTTGAGTACAGATGGACAGGGTAAATACAGGAGTGTTCAGTATAGTGTTGATATAGAAGTGTTGAGTACAGATGGACAGGGTAAATACAGGAGTGTTCAGTATAGTGTTGATATAGAAGTGTTGAGTACAGATGGACAGGGTAAATACAGGAGTGTTCAGTATAGTGTTGATATAGAAGTGTTCAGTACAGATGGACAG
>JACXGI010020091.1:0-11459 GCA_016801175.1 Esox masquinongy | reverse complement strand
ATGCAACACATTCTCGAATGGATTCTAGATCCGTCCTAGATACCAATTTTCTATTTTTCATGTCCGTCCTGAAATGATGGCCAGTGCAAATCCAGGATGGCGCCGTCCTTGGTCGCATTCGCCTTGATTCTGCTTTCTCTCATGGTGTCAATTCCACTGACTTAATGAAGCGAAAGCAGGGGGGATGTATGATATGATATGATTATGATTGGAAAGAGTTGAGCTTAGGGCTCAAAGCAAATCAAAATTGGTACTGATAAAACTTACATGAAAAATTAGATTTTCTGTTTGCATAGTTATAACAGAGCATTGGCATCTGTTATGTTTTACATCTTCCATTCAAAGGATTTATTTTTAATTTGTTAATTTGGAAATTGCTTTGTTTGATGTAAGGTCTAACATTTTAATGGTTGAATAGCATAGATCTAACCATTTTTGATTTGGCTAAGCAAAGTCAAGTCTGATCAGACAACGGAATCTCATTCTACTGCCAGGTGCTATCGGACATAAAAATAGCACATTGAATGAAATATCAACCAAGCCAGTTCTGGATGGAAAAGGAAATTTGACATAGACTATTATGGAAACTTGTCTTAATCTAGTGTACGCTTCAATCTAATGATGGAACTTCTGAGAAACACAAGTTTTCAGGAATGATCTATTGTCTTCATTGTTAAGAGTTGATGGAACAATACCCAATGGATGAAACAGATCGGGACATCACAACCCCTTTTCTGATGATACATCACGTTACCAACTGGATACAGACAACTGAGTGTGTGAGTAACAGCAACATGTTCAAGAAGGATTTCTACAACCACACCGGTCAAATCTGTTCCAAATCTTCCTGACCACTCACATTAGCAGAACGATGCCAGGGTCAGATCACTTGGCTTCACACTCATTTCTAGATGAACCATCGACAGCGAGATGAGAGTAGAATCCACCTGAGTCCTGAAGGACTCCACATCCTACAGGTCAGAGTACCATGGGCCAGTTGACTGGAAAGGTCACATGGTCCCAACACAGTGGAAGACACTGTTGTGGGGTTAAACTTGAATTACTGAAGTTTTGGAAACTCACTACTCCACTACACACCTACACTGACTTGTTAGGACAACCAGGCAATTTGCTGGGTCCACATTACACTGACTGCAATAACTGGTATTGGAATTTACATCACTGATACAAGACAGAGAAGACTGAAGACTAGAACTACAGGACATTTGATGGGAATCTAGGTTCATTCCTAACAATCAATAGTTTTCCTAAATTGACTGGTATTTTGATCTCTTATATATGTATGTTCATTCCTCAGAAGGCATGTAGAGGACTACATATGATCACTACCCAAACATTGGTCATTGATACTTGTCTTTTTGTGAAGTTGCTTAATAGTCATAATTACAACAACTATCCTGATATGTTTAATAGTGCCATATGCCTTTTCAAATGTAGAAACTGTCACTAGTACATTCATTGGAGTTGAGTGTTGTGTTACGTTCAGGATATGTTGGGTCGTTAGTATGATGTTGATGCATGACTCATGATATGGACAAGGGGGGACTTTGTTTGTTTAAAGGGTTTATTGGGAATGAATTATGCATTTCATTAATATGTCATGTTAGGTCTGTTTCTGTTGGACATGGGTTAGATAGTAGCCTGGGACTTGATGTGTATGGTAAAGATCGATCACGATGGTCACTACGACTGCAGTGTCATACAGTGCTATGTGTCAGGGCAAGCAGTGTCCATTGTATCTTATTTTCATTTAATTTAAGGAATAATAAAGCCTCATAGGCCAGATAATCCTTTTTATTATTTTTCTTTATTGTTTTTTAACAGAAGTGTTTGGACCTTTTCAGTACATTAGGAATTAGATTGTACTTTTAATTTGCTAGTTTTATCAACATGTAATGATTATTTGTTACATGATTGAAGGGGGGACTGAGAGGAAATGGGCATGAGAAAGTTAACACAACGCATATGTGCTGACTAACGCTGAACAACAGACAATAGATAAGATGTGGTGGCCATTACTGATATGCCCCACACACCCTGTCTACACCTCCTGCTAGGAACTGTCCATATGACTGTCATAGATTCTATTGATAGACCAATGGACAATAGGGGTGGTTGGAACATACCATTTAAGCGTATCACGTAGGATAAACCTTTCTTATTGGAGGATAACAGACTGTGTAATGGTTGGCTACAATCAGTGACCGCCTACTATGTGTATTGGCATAAAAGACTGTGTTAACTTGTAATTATTGGAGAAAAATGAAAGAACTATGTAAGGTTAACATCGTAGCCTCATGCTGAATAAAGATGGCACTCCCCTGACTTCCGGTTGCATTAATTTTGTTTATGGATCAAAAATGGACAGAATCTAACAGAAGCAATGACTAGGGTTGCTAACACTAACGGTATATTGACAGCCGCAACCGACACAATATTTCTAATGGTCACACCTACTAACCCAACGACCTGCACTTCTGTGGAACTTCAAACCTTTATGATGGCGGTAACAAATTCAGAATAGCATATCCACTTACAGTCTGGACACTGCTTTGTGTTATAAGGTTGGGTATGACCATCTGTATGAAGGCAAACACTACAGCTGTGTTTACAGCCGTGATCACCGTGGGTGTTAAAACCTGTATAACACCACTCACAGACATATGACACCCCCAGAAAACCTTTCAGGTTTGTGATGCCATAGAAATGGTTGTCATGTAAGTACCTAAAGACGGTTCTAGGGTGGAGGTCCTCGCTGTTTTGAAACTTGATAAAGTGACCATCCTGTGTTCGATGAAAGACAACAATTTTAGACCCTGTCATTTATTCAAACTGAACAATATCTGTGAATGTCACACAATCATCTAATGCTAGACCAGCTCCCGCATGTAGCTCACAACAACTAAACAGAGCCTCAGCATATGTGTACTGTGGGTTTAACATACCCTTCAAACAAACGGAAAAACATGTAGAATCATAATTCACAACCACATATAAATGTTTTTTTTTTTTATTGATAATCTGATTTATCAATAGTGTTTGAGCTTTACGCCACCAGGCACCACCCTCACGGTTGTTGACAATTTGTACCACTAGCTCTAGTGATTCATCAATCAAAATCTCTGCATTATACTGCATAACACATGACCAAATGTGTTATGCATTATACTGCATAACACATGACCAAATGTGTGTTCATTATATTCATCAGCTCTCATGGTCACATGTACGGAAGAGATCAGACATTTACCAATCAACTCAATCTGCAGGCGATCACCCGGCCCATGTACAAAGTCTGAAGCTCTAACAATCAAAGTATCCAAGCCTTCCATAATGAGTGCATAGAATGTGACAAAATCACCAACTGCACCAGTATTTTGGAAATGTATCAACTGTCGTAATTCCACATTGTCAAACTCATTACGTTGTATTACTCTAACATCACCATCACCACGTTGTGCAAAAGATCTGAACCTTTCGAAATCATCTGGGTCGTTGAAATGAGTTTGCCTCAGAGAATTTGTCAGAGAGTCAACTAGATCATGTAAAAAATTGGGGCTTCTAACATTTGCTAACAAACTTTGTATCTGTGAATTACTGTCCTGATTGTTCTGTAACAAATTATTGGCCGGTTCATTTGTATTTTGGGGTGTGGTCTGTTGATTATGTGTAGAGGTTGATGGTTGTTCCATGTCTGTTCTGTTACTAAAATCATTAGTAATAATTTTTATAGCTTCGCACTTTCTGGACTGTCTATCAGGTTTTTAGGATCCATATTTCAATTCAATTATCACAAAAATTGGTTTACGATCCACGTAAAAGTTAAAATAATATTCTAACTCAAACCTACATTTACATATATCACAGTTTTGATGAGTTGACTATAAAATATGTATTACCTTCTTTCAAGCACTGTGTAATGGGGGAACAATTAAACAAAAATCCCCTGACGCAGTGCAGCCACAAGGTGAGGGTTCCATAACTGAAGCCATTATGGGGTTGTAGTAGTTTCCATCATCACCGGGTCCGCCCTCTGTTCGTTGATATATAGAGTACAGAGATTCAGCTGTATGCAGATTTTCGTAATGTAAATAACATTTTAGTACAACACTGAAAATGTCTGTAAATAATTAGACTTACACAAAAAGTATCTGTTCAGGATGTGTAAGATCACAACCGTGCAGTCCAACTGACACTGATACTGGTTACTTGGACTGAAATAAAAACAAAGAGGGTTATCAGAAGACCAAGCATATACAGGTATTTAAAGCTGATGATTAATAATGTCAAAAGTCTACTTACCAAGGATTGAAGGTCCAAAAATATGTTTTCCAAACAAGGCTTGGTTTAATTCCACTCAACCTAAAACAGACAATATGAAAGACAGATAAAACCTTCGTCTTTGGATTGCTCCATCATTTTCATTATGTAATTGTTTTATACATTCTTAAAAAGTTCAAATGTGTAGTTTGTTAGCTTTTATAATTGCACCACAATTCAAAACAATTCTTTCAAATAAAATAACTTACAATGTAAACGGCCTACTGGAAACAACAAATGTCTTCTGTGGCAGCCGCGGATTTAGTTCTTCATGTTAGAACTATACCGGTTACATTGATTAAAATAGCGATAGGGATACAGCTTAACTAGTTAGTTCAGGTATTTGTATACGTTTGCCAACCACATTGATACTCCCAGTCCGGTAGAAACGCCATTCTCGTTAGTTATCGCGGCTCAGCCGCGACATCACGTCATTCAATTTTATCTATTAACGACAAACTCATCCGCTTACATACACTAGCCTGCATTTATCTTAATATTGCCACTTCAAACAGCATTTAACAAACATAAGTCCATAACACAGCAATCAAAAATCTGATTTCATGACTTGCTTCAAATCATTACAAGAATGCAACACATCATACCTGGAAGTCCCGCATCCGCACACACTAACACACACACACAAACAAGTATTCTCGAACTCACAAATTTGTAAGCATCGTTGCATGTTAAACTTGACCACATGCGCGTCAGAGGATGCAGGTCCCCTTCTCAGTACTTTACCCACTGAAGGAATGCTTTATTTTACTTACAGAAGTCACTGTATAATCGCCATACAGTTTAACGCTTCTATCAAATTGATCCACCCCGAGAGAGTAGCACAATATTATTCGTGGCCTAGACAGGGAGTAACTAGGTCTTCTTTGACTACCAAATACTATAGCGATAAAGTATCACAGTAAGTGTTGCCTCTTTTCTCAAATGTATCCACCCCTAGTGAGTTGCACAATATTAACTGTGGCCTAGGGGACTAACTAGGTCTCCATGGACTACCTAAGCTATAGCATTACTTGATTTGGCCGTTAAATGGTGTAGGTTTTCAAATCCAACTGCTCAGCTGTTAACATGGACCAGGAACAGAAAAGCCAACTCCCTTGCGGGTGCGCGCAGTCAGCTTCAGTCAGCTTCAACTGCTAGATTTTAGCTGTATAGAGAACCCGTACAAATCAAGGGAGAAAATACATTCAGTATTTATTGGAATAATGCAGCAAATTTGTCCTTTTCAATGAAAGTTCCAACATTTTTCACTGTAAAAATGGTTGCTAGCTGGTATATACATTGAGGGGCGTGTCTACCTAGCACAGATCATGTTTCCAAGATAATAACCCCCATGCCAGATGGTCAATGTAAACATTCCACTTTCCTGAGGTTGGCAGAAAATGAACTACTGAGAGAATCTAAACACAGATGTTCCTTCCTTTTGTTCTCTTTGCCTAGGCACATTTAACTCTCAATGAAACATATCTTCATAATACATTTAGAATGCTACATTATTACACAGATTCCACAGTCTCAACAAATAGCCTACCATGTGAATTATGTCTATTATCATAGTAGTGGAACTCGATTTTGACCTGTTTTTGATTAATTCCCAATGAATTAATGAATTAATGAAACAAATGAATTTAATGTATAGAGTATCACAATTACAGTACAAATATCAAAGCTTAAAGTACTCCAGAGATTTGAGGTGATTGCAAGAGCAGAGAAGCATGCAGAGTTCAGGAAGGAAATGCAAGAACCCCTTTTCCCCCTTCTCTCTGGTTATATCCTAAACTCGAGTAGTTGGGGTTGGTTAGCTGACCTAAGGAAAACGAATTGACCCCTTATCAATCAGTGACACCTTCCGATCTGTTTCCTGGGCCTTTTCCTATGACACCGGGTGTTATCTCAAGGATCAAGCAAGCTAAGCAATTAAAAGCAACCCCTTTGTCCCTGCATTCCCACCTTACAGAAACATCTGTTAACCATAAACATTCCATTGACACCCTCCATTTTTCAGTTCTGTATGTTTAAATCTAGTTTAGAATAGTTTTGCAATATGCTATAATATAGCCTAATTTCACAACATTATTATTTAATAGACAAATGCGTTTCAGTTGCTTATTTGTCACATCAACTCTGATTGACCAAAGGAAAAAACACTCAAGCGTGTGTAAAATATTTTGACTAATACTGTAAGTTGAATTTTGTCATTTCCAACCATATTTCCTTATTAGATAATGCACATTAAAATGTATGGATATAAATTGTTGTCCCATTGCATATTAAATGTTGAAAAACAAATTAATGTTTTTCAAATTAATGTATTAAACGTATTTCAAATTACTTGCTGGCCTCAGTTTCACCATCGTTTTTTTTTTTTCAATCCGGCCCAGGGATGTCGGCTTCACCTTCGACATTTCAGAGCCGTATGCTGGAGCTGCTGCGGGATTGTGCGGCTTTTGAATCTGGCGCCACGCTTAGTCACGTGACCAAACCCTCAGTAGCCTAATGTCTTACTGTAAAAGCAAGCAGAGGCTTGAAGTTTTCTTGGCAACAGATCATATAGGTCACACAATATTAGGCTATTTAATATGCTATTAATCTATTTATTCATTTGGCTTATTTCCCATCTGAAATTTTGGCCGCTGATATTTTCATCTGCCAGACAACTACACCTGATACCGGCAAATAGCCGGCATTTGCCGACTAACATAAACCCTGCAGTCACAGAAAAATCGATTGAATGAACTTGATCAGTTTTCTTTTAAATTGACAAGCTTTGAATGTAAAGTGGCAAATTAAATGTAAACTAAATCTGGATAACATGCTCACAGACCCTGTTTGAAAAACAGTAAAAAAGTATATTAGTATTATCGCCTTGCAGTATAAAAGATGACATAACTGTGCAATGTTCTGTGAGATTTAAGGGTATACACTTAACAATTAACAACACCAACACATTTAAAATAACCTATGTGATGCCTCCATCCTGATTAAAAGGTAGGCCTATAAATAATTGCATTATTAACTGCTGGCTATAATACCACGTGGACTGACTCAAGACTAGCCTACTGTACACAATGCAGCATTTACCGGTAGTAGTGAGGAAGCACACAAGAGCAGTAACTTTTGTCTTACATTGCAGACAGCAAAAATGGTTAAAAAGCTTGGTAGGCTGCTGCTGTTTGACTCGACATTAAAAATAACTTGTATTTAATCTTGATGCTGAGCTACTGTCTAACAGCTTAATTCATGTAGGTGTTTTTATGAAGCCACGTAGAAAGCATGACTAAAGTTCAAAACTATGAAGAGACCTTAGCCAAACTGCAGAAAAACACAAGGTTAAATCACTGAGCCGTGAGACAGGCACGAAGTTAGGGCAAACCCCAAATATATAGATCTATATTTGATGGAACATCCAAATCACACGATTGAAATCATGAAACACATTTAGGTCTTTTAGAATAATACCATCCCCAAGGTTGTGTGATGGATGGTTGATAAAATAATACTAGAGGAAGGTCAGATAAATCACACTCAGAACAGGTTCAGCTAGATCTAAATCCTACCTGTGCTAAAAGGGGTTGAGTGATCTGGTGGAAAGGATAGTGGCATGGAGGCCAGCAAAACTGCAGCTGAAGACATTGTGACTCGGAGGCCGAAATTCCGATATTGTAGTCAGGTTGGGTTTGCAAATTTTTTTTTTTTATAAAAGCAAGCAAGCAAGTTTATTTATATAGCACAATTCATACATTGAAGCAATTCAATGTGATTGACAAAAAAAGAAAAAAAAATATATAAAAATACAATAACATAAAAACAAATACTCAAATGAAAACATCAAAACAAATGAAAACATCATAATAATAAAAAATAGAATAAGAAAATATAAAAAGAATAAAAACGGGATAAAAACATAGGAAGCTATAAGGCTAAACAGTGTGGTTAAGTTTAAGTGCTCAGTCATAGGCACGTGAAAAGAGAAGTGTTTTTAACCTGGATTTAAAAATTGATACGTTTGGGGCACGTCTAAGATCTTCTGGTAGTTTATTCCAGTTGTGTACAGCATAAGTGCTAAACGCAGCTTCTCCATGTTTAGTTTGGACTCTGGGCTCTACTAGCTGACCTGTGTTCATGGATCTAAGAGCCTTGCTCGGTTTATATTCTTCAAACATATCAGAAATGTATTGGGGTCCTAAACCATTCAGAGATTTATAAACTAAAAGCACCACTTTGAAATCTATTCTGTAACTGACTGGAAGCCAATGCAAAGCAACAATAAATAGTAATAGAAACTAGCAATCTCAGCGTAAACTGCAAGGACAGCATGCAGTTAGTGCAGCATATTAGGCTATGTGTATCAGCTGGTGTCATAGTTGTTACAATATTCATATTTTTATAGATGTTTGGAAAAGTAAAAACAAAAGTACTTAATACATGTTTAACATTGATTTATTCAAGTCTTTGGAATTACACAATTTCCAAGAATTTCAGAAAAGAGACACAAACATTCAGATTTCTGTCTAAACATTCTCTTTGTTTCCATCGTACCAAGACACTACTGCATTGCATACAGCTTTTGTATTATCTTCATCCATGTATTCATCCCTATTTTCACTCAGTCTCTGTATGATTTACGGCTCTGACTTGAGTTTGTGCAGAAAGGTCTTAACTGTCACATGATTTTTGGTCAGCGGATGTTTCAGTCGCGGTGTTAAAACTGTCTCCACAATGTCGTCATAATGGGTCTCAAAAGAATAATCAGGTGGATCAAGACAAGAATGTCTTCACTGGCTCGGGTGGCCCACTTCACATGCGATGCATGGGCCCAATCCCAATGTCCACACTCACGGACTTTGAAGGGCGTTCTCGCTAAGTCTGTGAGGGCTTAGGGCTGTCCCACTGTCAAATCATCAAGTGCGCAAGGGCTCTTTCGCAGACATTTTGAGCCCTTTATGCACCCTTTTTGTAAGTCCGCATTTCTGCAGACTTTGCCTGAGGGAATTGCCCACAGTTCATAGTGTTGTGACGTGAAACACGGGGTTTACCAGGGGAAGCCCAGATGCGAGAGAAAAATCCAAGCAAACCCGCTTTATAACTTCTCCGTCCACAGTGTACTGCCGGCGGGACGCCAATGCTTTTTTGCCACAAAGTGTGCGAAGTGTTGTAAATATATATTTTCTGTTATAGGCATATTATATATGTGCAGATAGCTTAGAATCTTGTTATTCTAACTGCAGTATACAATTTAAAGTAGCTATTATGGCGACTAACTCATATGCAAGTGTCTGAGTATAGTCAACATCCACACAACACTTTTTCCAAGGCACCAGGGTTGCTAGAGTCTGACGATAAATTTTGTACTTACAATGAACCGTCTTCTTCTGATTTCTTATCTTGATGGTCCCAGAGATATAGCAAAGCATCGTTTTGTTTGATAAAATTCGTTTTTATAATCGAAAACGATCCATGTTGATCCATGTTCTTCACAGCAAAATCCAACTCGATCAACTCGGAGCAAAACTATTCATGATATTCAAACCCCTTACTAAGTTTTAACACAGCAATAATTGGTATTTCTGAAAAGAAGAGAGTGTCTAGCATGTAACCAGACATAGTTTATCCTTCTACATTGCCTATATGCTTCGCACCACAAAGACATGCAAGCAAAGACATGTAGTCTGGCACCGATTACGCGCGGCCGCATGTCTTTGTTAGCATGTATCTTCCTCTAACGACGACCAATGGATATGAAACAAGCTACATTGAGAGCACATGAGCCACACTTTACGGCAATTGATGAACGATCACTGCCAGACGCACACACAGGACACACCAACCGTGCGCACCACGCAACCAAATCTTCAACCAAACTTGACTATTGCACAAGGCGCATAGCTGTCGCTGCTAACGAAACTATACTCAGCATTTAAAGTTTAAATGGCTACTCTTAAGTGGAAAAGCAACGCAGGAGACCAATTTGGACTAGATTTTTGGAAAAAATCATGGACTGTGAGTGATGCAACTTGGTGAGTACAATAAGATAGATTACCCAAGACTTACAATATATTAGCATTAGCATATTAGGCTATGTTAGGCTACGTTATGTCATATAGTTTCTGAGCGTCTTACTGCCAACTGGGTCACATGTCATTATAGTAGATTTCAGTTCATAATGTCCTTATATGTAACCAATTGTCAATGTGATTTGGCTATGACAAGTTGTGGCTGTTTCTTATGGCCTATTCATCCCCATATTTCTCCCTGAATCCCCAACAGTGATTCAGGAGGTCCCTCTGGCTCTTGAACCCCACCCCAATGTGACGTCATCATCTGGCTGGCCATTTCAGAGCTTTCCCAGAAGTCGATAAGTCTCCTCCTTCTTTCTCCTATTCCCTTCTACTCTTTTCCTTTCTACTCCTGCCAACTGTTTGCTTACCACTGAGAAGACAGTACAGAAAGACATGGCTGTGGGACTTGGAATCATTAGAACAATCTAAATAGTGTAAATGTAAATGGTGTCTAAATAGTATTGTTTCCACTTTGTGTGTTGACTGTGCTGTTAGCGCATATGATGTTAGATCAGTGTTGGCTGCTTATTTGGCCCTTATTGTAAAAAGTGTATCTATATGTAAGGAGGCATAGATACCACATATGATCTAACATCATATGTGGTGATCTAACATATGATGTTAGATCGCCACATATGATGCAAACACCACATATGATGTTAGATCACCAAATATGATGCAGACCCCACATATGATGCGAACACCACATATGATGTTAGATCATTGGATCTGTCTCCTTGTTGCGCCTCCTGTTAGTACCTTTCTGAAGGGAAGCAAATTTTCCATCATGTATAACATTCCTGGGAATGTGTAACCCTTATTTATAATCAGCTTTGCATTGTTGTATGTTCTGTGTAGGTATGAACTTGAAAATTCATAATGTGTCCAAAGTGTCCAATTTGGCACAAAGTGGCCAATCTGTAAAGGACACTTTGGCCTTGCTTTACAAATGAGTAAGTAGATCACTGAATTTTATATCAAATGGCCTGAAACTTTACCCAGACCCTGCTGACATATAGTGGATCAAATGGAACATGCCTC
>JACXGI010020090.1:0-11458 GCA_016801175.1 Esox masquinongy | reverse complement strand
ACAGATTGTGTGGTATGTTCATGTTACTTTTTTTTTAATGTAAACTGTACAGTGCCACCTTTTATACTCCAGGGGAGGTCCTCGGGAAAAGGGACACAGGTCTGTCAAACAAATGACATCAAACGAAGTTTCCGTGCCAAGGTTTATTTACAATCAAAGACAATAAACACCAAAATAAGAGTAGGTCTGACTGCAATCACGAGAAACCAACGAGAATATCAACCGGGCAAGGAATACCTTGGAAATACTATGCACAAATATGTGAAAACACTTTTTGCAAGATAATACACACAATATGATACAGTAGTTAAAAATAAGCACACAGGTGACAACACACAAATACTGTAAATATCCAAGGCTCACCTCCGTGATCTTCCGCAGGAGCAGCAGACCAGAGGGCTATACTACGAAGCGAGGTAACTGGCTTATCGAGGTAACTTCAGGAGTAACTTGGTTACGTGGGGTGTAACGTCCTGATAAACCGTACTACGAAAGGTGAATAGGTTTTACCCGAGGCAGATCTGGGGCTATTCATAAAGTATCCGGGGCTATAGACCCGGGCGCCCAGTCCTAACGACGCCACTGACCCGAGGTATGCTGTCATGGAAATTTACGCTGCATCTCTAAACTGCCCTGAGCAGGTTATCTTCATGGTTAACTCGATGTTACCCAACATCAGCACCGCCCACAAAAAGGCTGGCACATTTGGAAGACCCAATCGACATTGCTGCATGGATTGTGAGAGGCTCACTCCGCAGGGCGAGGGTGTTTAGAGACCGTATAACTCCTGTAGTTTACCCCGATGGTGTTTTCTATTAGAGATATCGATTCTCATCTGAGGGAAGTCCGTATCTTTGCCTGCTTCTAGGGCCAGACTTATCTAATGCCACTCCCCGGAGTAATGCCCTCATTGTTGAACAGACAAGTGTGCCTTGTTTTGTGATATTTTGCCAGCGGACATTTCATTTATTCCATTGGTGATGCTGAACATCTGAGCAAGAATACTGTATGCCGTGCAGTTCGCAAGGTGGTACTTGCTCTCACTAAACTGCTTGATGCATTTGTTGTGTTCCCTGGCTATTTACACGTTCTAAAGATCAAATTATTTTTATGCCATCGCAAGTAATTTGCAAAAAATACTTGGTCTATTTTTAATACTAGAACCGCCAGGCCATTTTTACCCCCTATAACCGCCAGAGCTGAACGCTGTTTGGTGTCATTAGCATAGGAATCGCCCCTATTAGCATGGACATTCTCCTCCACAGCATCACCATCCAGCCAGAGCATCAGTTCATCTACTGGGTCGTCATCAAACTATATAGAATAGTCTAAAAAATAATGAATTACAGAATTTGTCTGTTTTAAATGGTTAATGAATTTGAAAAATACAAGAATGTGTTTGTATTGAAGGTCTCATCATAATAAAAAAAAACGACTAAAAAAAGAAAACAGAAAAAGACAAGGTCCGAAATGATTTCAATGCCAATGCATAGCTCTAGTCTCATACATTACTGGCATATAAGATTCTTCTATAGGTGACATCAATAAGTTATCGAAAAACCGAGAGGAGCTATTAGAAAAAGACGAGGTCCGAAAGGAATAGGCTGTGAATGGGGTGTCTTTGCAGGTCTCTCCCGAGGGTTGTAGTGGGGCTATCGAGTTGATTTCAACGCCAATGCATAGCTCCAGTCACCTAGATTATTGACTTGATTTTTGTATAGGTGACATGAATAAGTTATCGAAATACCGGGAGGAGTTAGTAGAAAAAGAGGAGATATTGTTGGAATTTTGTTTTGTGAATAATTATTTAGCCTAAGCCTGAGATACTGAATTTGGGGTTTTCATTAGTTGTCAGTTATAATCATCAAAATTAAAAGAAATAAACACTTGAAATATATCAGTCTGTTTGGAATGAATGTATACATTATACAAGTTTCACTTTTTGAATGGAATTACTGAAATAAATCAACTTTTTGATGATATTCTAATTTTATGACCAGCACCTGTAATTGTAATGTATAAGAGAGAGAGACCCATTTTCCCTAATAATTGGTGTGGAGAATATATATGAGTATAGGGTGTTTTGACAAAGACCTGTTTTGGGGAGAACCCCTGTGGGAGCCAGAGACAGTGTAAACGGTGAGTCTTTGTTAGTAGCTAAATTCAGTCCTCCTGCTATGCAATTTGCCCCTTTTGGGAACCTTTGGATACCCAGGGCTAGATATTCTGCCTTCTTGCCTGGGATCCTACAGAAATTCATGTGTATTTCTTGATATGGGCTCCCACTAAGGTCCCTGCTAGGTCTGTTCTTCCCCCTTTGGACTTTGCTTTCCCTAAAATGTGTTGTTGGAGTGTGTGGGTGGTGGAGTGGTGGAACTGTTGAGGTGCAGTGTGAGGGTGCAGTGTGAGGGTGCAGTGTGAGGGTGCAGTGCAAGGGTGCAGTGTGAGGGTGCAGTGTAAGTGCGTTTACGTGTGGTAACATCTGGTTTCTTTGATTGTTCGGTTCGGCTGGCAGAGTCAATTTCCAGGCCCACCCTTGGCAGTCCCTGTGGATTCTAGACTCCACAGAAATCACCAGTAGGCTGACCAGGGTTGCAGCTATCATACAGAGGCAGCAGAGGAGGAGGTCACCTGATTTTCCTGCTCTCGTGTTTATTTGCCAACTTTGTCTTTCTTTGAGTCCAGGCTGGACTCCTGATGTATGTCCTCCTGTGCTGGAGTGTTGTGGTCTGGTCAGCAGTGGTTAGCTTGGATCCATGTGTCCTTTCCTAAGATGTTGAGCTGTCGTGTTGTTCATTGGGGCCAACTGCTGAGGCCCACTGTCAGTCAGTTGTTGCATCCTTCACAGAAGGAAGATCAGTTATCTTTACCGCTGTTTTCTTGTTTGATGGGAATTGTTTGGGTTTCACCACGGAGTCCTTCCATTTTCTTCTGGTAGAATTTTCATTTCCGCCATTCTATGTGTCTTTACCCATCCCAATTTTAACTTTACTCCCATTGGATTTTAATTTAGCTAGTACATTCTAGTTACAAGTTTTGACTTCCTGCTCCATTTGACCTGATATAGTGCAACCTCTGTCCCAATACATGTCAAATTTAATAGTGAAGTTACTCCCCAGTCCTCTCCCTTTAACTGGCACATAGTCCTGTTGTTGTCCTCGTCCATTGATATTGACCCAAAAGGCCTCTTTGCCTCAGTCTTAAAGCTGTAAACACACAGTCTCATCTTCTTCTGTAGCAAAAGCGACTGACTCTGTGCCTCAGATCTGTTGCTGTTAGGCACAAGGCTCAAGGTTCAATTTCAAGTTGTGTTGTTCTGACTCAGTTGAATTGGAGATGTGTTCCAGACATAACAAGGAGGTCAGGCCTTCCGCCTTTCCCCAAACAAAATGTCTGTTATGTCACAAATCTGTTTCTGGAACCCAAAAGGTGCCAAAGGGAAAGGTTGCAGGAGGTTTCACTTCACATGATTGTTCCCAATTCGTCTCCATGCACTGAGCGAGAGGTCTGCCACACCGTCCTGATAGGAGAAAGGACAAGACAAAACCCTGCATCAGTTTAATTATTCTCCTGGGCCCTAGCAAACAGGCTACAACAATATTAACAATTACACTGAACTATTAAAGAGATGGTGGGACCATTACTTAAATGTCAGAAACAAAAATGTATCAGTCTTGTGAAAAAATCACAAGTCACACCAACTTAAAATGAAATAAGATTTGAAATAAGAATATGAAATAATTTAAAACGAAAATATAGTGAATTTGGCGGTTTGTCTAATTAGGTTGTTTAAAGATATTGTTCACTGGCCAGTAGGTTCTAAATAGTAAGGTAAGTAAAGACTGATTTTTTCGTGCAATAGGGATAGTGCTTTACAAAGCGCCATTTCACAGACATTTCAAATTAGCTGAAATAAAACCCCAAAATGCCCTTGAAGTATAATAACAATAAACAAATATAGATAATAGGGCTTTGCTGGTAAATTTGCTAAGACCCAAACATGAAATGAAATAATAAAACAAGAAAAAAATGAAGTAAATGAAAATCCAACTCCCCTCTGCTTCCTGATCTCCTCATGTCCTGGTGAATGGCTCCTGACTGGTGTAGTCATGGATTTTGATGCCACGTTGTGTTGGGTGGTCCTCTCCATTCCTCCAACCTTCCTAGTTGTTACATGTGTAAAACTACAGGGGTTTACAGACTGATACTGCTGTTTGGTGTCTTGTGATTTGATGTTGTCAGCCATTCTGGGGTCCCATGTTTAATGCGTGTGCCCACTGCTGTCTGTGCTGTACCTCCCTGTGACCCCAAAGTCAAGTGTCCCTCTTCCTATGAGTCAGTCCAGATGGTTACCTCTCCTTCATAGAGCTCAGCTCCTCTGGCTGTGATGGTTGCCAGTAATGGTCCAGCTTTGGACTCTGTTGTACATGACAGTCTGTCCCCCACCTCTCCTTGGTTTTGGTGAAGCTGGAACCGTCAGTGTCCTGGCTGGCTCGCCACTCTTACTGAGCCCAAGTCAGTCTCATAGGTCTGGGCTTGGTTTGGCCTTGGAATGATCTGGGCCACAGGTGTCATTGGACAAGGTGTATCAGGTCTATCAGTGATTCAGGATTCGTGACTCCTACTTTGTGAACAAAGATGGAATCTCGCACCACACAAAGTTAAACTCTTAACTAGAAAGGTGTGTATTTAACTAACTCTATTAAACCCCAATATTAAACACCAATCTTGTATCAGTTGTTTCTTAACTGCATATGTCTACCTCCCCCCACTTTTTTTTTTTTAAGAGAGAATAACATGGCCCTACGGAAGCCCTGAAGCCCAAGTAGTAAAAAAAAAAAAATTGGGTCCAGAGACCAAGTTTATCTCGTTTGAACGACTTAGTATCTCGTTTGAACGACTTAGCAAAAAAACAATTACTAGTTAAAAAAAAAACTTTAAAAAAATATATAATTTTTTTTTACTACTAATTGTTTTTTTGCTAAGTCCTTCAAACGACTTAGTATCTCGTTTGAATGACTTAGTATCTCGTTTGAACGACTTAGCAAAAAAAATTAAGTAGTAAAAAAAAAAAACTTTAGTTATTTAAAACCCTAAAGCAAGGCAACCTTTGAACGCCAAAGCGTTAAGTCAGAACAGTGAGCAATCGGCTGAATAGTAGCACGTTGGCAAGGTGAGGACGCATCAAGTGTGCCATGACATTTTGCTCAATTGATAAAACATTGTATGTAATACAAAACAAGATTGTCCAATAAATATTAAATCCAGACAACATTACAACGAATACAAGTTGTAGTCTTGTTTAAGTGCTTAAGTTGAACTTCTTGCATTGTAAAAAGACAAAGCGTTGCTCACTAGTTGTGACAAAGCGTTGCTCACTAGCAGCTAGTATACTAATTCACAGCCTAACAACCCTATTCAAACAAACAAACAAACCTATTCAAAACGAATGTACCGCGGCGCTTATATGAACTGAGCTCTAGTCCGCTGTCGTCTTTAGAATATGCCTACTGCATCATTTGACCTCTCTATAAAACAAATACTTTTGGACCTTGATCAAAGATCCGGGGCTAATATGGAAACACCCGGACAAACATTACTGAATCAAATAGGACGGTTATTTTACCCGGAGCCATTATGTATAACAATCGGAGCTGCAGTCTGTGGAGTCTATGCATGTATTTTTTCGTAGTTTTTCGTATGTTTGTAGTCATAGTAGCCCATCCATCATCATCCGTTCATCCAGAGATAATAGGCTGGTCTACGCAGATTAATAACCAATGTATTAAACTAACACAAATCCCTATAGAAATAGGTTTGTAATGGCCATTTGATTGTTTTGTAGGCTAGTTCACACTAATCAGGAATTAATGCATATATAGGCCTGTCTTGGTGGTTCTAGTGTTCAATTTATTTATTCTGTTTAGTGTGTACATTTTGGTTGATGTAGGATGTGTGTTGAAACGAATACATTCGTTAAAAGTATCCGTAAGATAGTGAACATTGTCGGGTGTCGCTAGAATGTTCTCCAGTGATCCTTACACGATTATATTTCAAACTGCCCTGTAGTTGTATGAGCAATGGGAATAAAAACAATTTTAAGAGACATTTAACGTTTAAATTCACCTCCTCGGACACATTTAATATTTTAAAGTACAAAAAAGAAAAAAAAAACTTCTATAAAATAGGAAGTTTATTTTAATCAAATAGCCAGTTGGAACAGTTGGAGTCGCAACGTTTTTTAAATAATACCTGCAAACAGTTAGCAGTGACAATCACAAAGTTATAGCTTACCATATTATTCGTTTGACAGCTTGCTAGACATTTGATTTCGAACGAATATAATAGCATGTTAATTTATATTTGCTTACAAATAAATTAACATGACAGGAAACATTTTCACGAAAATCACATGCCAATTGCTTAAAACATTTAGAACAGTAAAAAATAAAATAGGAATGTTATTTCTTAAGCAAATAACTATAGACTAAGACATTGTAAATTGTAGATAGAATTTGAGGAAAACTAATGAGAAACGCGTTGAGTCATGGCAATGCTAGAAAAAATGACAATTTGAGCAATTTCGAGTTTCCAATTATATTTTATTTCTATGCAAGGCCACGTATTCTAAAATGCAGTTTATGTTATTTATAAGCAATCAACCACTCTTGCCCAAGGTCCGACAATATTCTCAAGAGTAAGGACCGATATCCTCACCCGCACATTCCAAAAAATACAGTATTTTCACTTGAGACATATGGTAGAAACATTTTATTCTCGGTCACAATCAAGGACGGGTGTGAGGTAGGCCTATAGAGAGGTCATATGGATGACTTGCAGCTGTGACACCAGCGCTACTGTCCGGCGACTGTAGGGTCAGGTCCCTATAATAGAAGCGCCGGAAAGGGGTACATTTGACCCAGAGGTACCTAAAAAAATGTTTTTGCGACAGTCGATAAACTTACAGGAAGCTCCTTTTAGGAATACTCCTAGATATGCATGCTTAATCCCCCAGTATTTTTTAAATGTAAGCATAACCACTGGAAAAGCGAATTTAAAGCTATTTTGCCCGAATTTCTGCCAGACGCGCTATTCGTTATTTTTATTTTATTTTTTTAAAGCTTTAAGTCTCCTACTCTGTCATCAGGTGGCGCAAAGTAATTGCTTATTTGCCATCAGATGGTGAAACGTTTTGGTAATATTGATTAGTCTGAATGCGTGTGTGGGTGTGTGTGTGTGTGTGTCTGTGTGTGTGTGTCAGGGTTTACGTTAGCCGGCAAATGATGGCGGGATCATGAGTAGTTGTCCGGCAAATGAAAATATCAAGGCCAAAATATCCGGTGGGAAATATGCCAAATAAATAAATAAATTGATTAAGAGCATATTAAATAACCTAATATTGTGTGACATATATATGTTGCCAAGAAAAGGTGTTTCAACGTTTAATATGCAATGGGACAACATATATTTATATCCATAAATTTCAATGGGCATTATCTAATTAGGAAATATGGTTGGAAATGACTAAGTTCGACTTACACATGCTTGGCTATTTTTCTTTTGTCATCAGAGTTGATGCAACAAATATAAGTGACTGAAATGTGTTTGTCTAATAATAATGTTGCGAAATTAGGCTACATTAAGGTGCATTGCAAAACAATTCTAAACTGTATTTAAACATACATAAATTAAGAACCAAACGAGTTTCAATAAATGATTTGAGCATAACTTGCCGCAGATTATGTCAAACATGCTTCTGCAGGCATTTGCTGGAAACGGATGTATTTTGTTGAGATGTTTCTAACATTGACCCGAAATCCCTTATTCAAATTGTAAACATGGTTTTGGAATACAAATATTGTGCAAGAAGATTGTTTTCTATAAAAAATAATTGCGATCTGGCTCAAATAAATGTGATCGTGTTATAATATTGCTTACCCTTCAAATATTGTGAAGAGTTCATTCTCCAGACCAATTTAAATAAAAACACATTTGTTGGATCATAGCTTTTGTGTTTTGTTGCTGTTTAAATGTGGGATATTATATGGCTATTTAAAAAAATATGTCCGGTAAGATTTCTGGAATTATAACGGCCATATTGGCCGTCAAAAATAGTATATTGTAAACTCGTAAAGTATACTATATGTTCATCCTTACAGTAAGGCTTGTTACTAAAAAGGAACCGTAAGGCTGTTAAAATTATAAGTCTCCAATATGAAAGACTGTGCTGCCTGGCTGGTTTTATCAATCGAGTTGGATCTATACCCCACATTTTGGGTCAGCTTGGACGATAGCTACCGGTAGAAAAATGTAGGCTACGTCGATTGATGAAATCTTTGTAAATGGTTAATAGGCTATATTATGTAAGGATAATGTGATTTGTTTTCTAAAAGCAAATTAACACAGTGTGTAAGTCGATGCGGCACAGATGGCAAAAATAATTTACTATTCAATAGGCTATAACGGCCTATCGAAACCACAGAGAGAAATTAACAATTTTATTGATCAACTGAATGGGCGGAGCTGTTAGGAAAATTGTATTTATGGTACAATTTCTTTAGCGTTTAGTGCTATAAAGTAGTGAAGTGAGTGTGTGGCTGGAGTTCACTGTGTAGACGTGTAGAAGTGGCTCGATCGCGTCTTCACATCGTCTGTAAACCTAGTTTGCTGTTATGAAACTTGAAGCATGCCATTTTCCCATTATATCTGAGATGTTGTTAAAAGGTTTGAATGGAATTTAATTAAGATATCTTATCTCAAAGCGTGAGAAGCTTTTTTTTCCATTTTCTGTTTATCCTATTTTTTATTCATATATAATAACTCACTTTTAATAAACAGTCAAATTCAACAACTCTTGTGTATTTATTGAATTGCTCTTACATGAATTGCTCACAATGGACCGTGGAATTTTGGGAGATGGGAACATTTACAAGGTGATGCCTTCCTCCCACACATAAGCGACAGGGTGATATTTATGGAAGGAAACAGCGCCTCTTTGTAATCCAAAACTGTTCTGAAGTTCCTATTTTCTTTATCTAGTTTATTTAATTTAGTTATTATAACAGTAAAAATGCTGAGAGACAGATGTGTTTCACATTTTCAAGAAAATCTATGAACAACAACATCCCGCAATATCAATCAGTGGTTGATTGTAGGCTATATACATGATATTGTATACAATTATAGTGTACATATAGTATAGTGTACATGATAGTTAGATTATTCAACTTCATTGTCATTGAACAGTGTCACTTGAACAGTGTACATGATAAACATGTTAATTTTAGGCCATCTATATGCATTTGCAAGGCTATAATTCGTCTTTCTCTTTTCCAAGAATTGTTTTTATTTAAATTAGTCAGCAGAATGGAGTCTTCGCAATCTTTGCGAACTGAGCTTAGGCTAGGACTGGGCTGTGGCAAATATTACATAACTGCCTGATCGAAATTATTTGAGCCAGATCGCAATTATTTTATAGACGACAACGATCTTCTTGCTCAATATTTTGATTCCAAAATCATGTTTCCAATCTGAATAAGGGATTCTAGGCCAATGTTAGAAACGTCTCAACAAATACCACGCAAATTATGTTCTTTCCATAGGTCTACTTTTCTGCTCTGCGCAAAGTTATAGGCTCAGATCATTTCCTGAAACTCGTTTGCTTTTTTATTTTATTGAAGTTCCTATTTTATTGAAGTTTTTTTTCTTTTTTGTACTTTAAAATATTAAATGTGTCCGAGGAGGTGAATATAAACGTAAAATGTCCCTTAAAATTGTTTTCATTCCCATTGCTCATACAACTACAGGGCAGTTTGAAATATAATGGTGTAAGGATCACTGGAGAACATTCTAGCGACAACCGACAATGTTCACTATCTTACGGATATTTTAAGGAGTGTATTCATTTCCACACACATCCTACATCAACGAAAATTTACACACTAAACAGAATAAATAAATTGAACACTAGAACCACCAAGACAGGCCTATATATGCATTAATTCCTGATTAGTGTGAACTATCCTACAAAACAATCAAATGGCCATTACAAACCTATTTCTATAGGGATTTGTGTTAGGTTAAAACATTGGTTATTAATCTGCATAGACCAGCCTATTATCTCTGGATGAATGGGTGATGATGGATGGGCTACTATGACTACAAACATACGAAAAACTACGAAAAAATACATGCATAGACTCCACAAACTGCAGCTGTCCTTCAAACGACGAGATACTAAGTTTTTTTTTACTACTAATTGTTTTTTTGCTAAGTCGAAATCAGGCCTTCCACCGTTGATTGGAGAAGTGATCCAGACATAACAAGGAGACCAGGCCTTCCACCGTTGATTGGAGAAGTGATCCAGACATAACAAGGAGATCAGGCCTTCCACCTTCTCCGGTAACGTCTGCTCCACGTGGCACGGCGGCGCTCCCTCCGCTCCGACGCTCTTCCTTGCCAGAGTACTAACCACTGCCTGGAGACTGATGGCAGCAGCGCTCCCTGAGGACGCACCTGTTCCCCATCACTAATTAGTTGTTTATGTAAGTGTTTGACCACTGCACCTCACGGATTATTGTTTGTTGCTACTACCGTGAGGTGCAGATCTGTACAACTATTGCTTTAGCAAACAAGATACCTTTTGATTGTTATTCCTGATTTTGGTTTTCCTTCATTTTACCTCATCTTTTTACGCCCTTACCATACTCACACGTCACATCTCCACAGTGAAACGTCCTTCATATGCCACAAATCTGGTTCTGGAACTCAGAAAGTGACGAAGGGAAAAGGTGCAGGAGGTTTCACTTTACATTATTATACCTAAATCGTCTCCATGCATTGAGTTAGAGGTCTGCAACACCATCCTTAATGGAGAAAAGAGAAGACTAAACACTGCATCAGTTTACCTATTCTCCTGGGCCCTAACATCTGAGCTACTCTCATACTAAAATAATACTCAACCATTAGAGATGGTGAGACCATTACTTAAATGTCAGAAAAATAAACAACTGTTTCAGATGTATAAAATCATCACAAATAATTCACAACAAATTTAAAACAATTTACCTATTTTCCATCTGGGTTACGGCCATAACTAAAAATAATTGTCAACTATAAGAGATGGTAGGACCATTACCTTAATGTCAGAAAAATAAATAAGCAACTATTTCAGGTGTGTAAATAATCTCCATACATCTACTGAAATTTAACATTATTATCAGTGCCTAATTAAAATCTTTCCTCAGTGTCCTATTTATTTTTCCACCCATGTGAATGTTTATTGGTCAGGTTCCAAATCACAAGATCGGTCAAAAAATTGTCTTTTGGTGCTATAGGGGTATCATTTTACATAACACTGTTTCACAAAAGTCTCAAAATGGGCAAAAAAAAAAGTCTAAGATTAGCCAGATGTACAATATCAATGAACAAATAACCAGTATAATGAGGCTTTGCCAGA
>JACXGI010020089.1:0-11583 GCA_016801175.1 Esox masquinongy | reverse complement strand
CCCCCCCTCAAACACACACTCCACCTTCTTTCCAAATCCTTTATCCCCTCTGCCCAAAAAAAATATATAATTTACAGAGAATGAAGAGTCCCTCTGCGGCTGAATTTATGAACTCTAGCCGTAGTCATGGCAACAACTGGCAACTTTGTATTTGAGAAGGGGTAGGAAGAGGGAGAAAGCTTTGCAGTGGAAGAACAGCCATTGTAGCGTTGGTAGTCATGGTGTCAGCAAATCAGCAAAGTAAATTGCAGGGTGTTTAGCAGAAGAGGTAAATGCTTGTTCCCAGTGCCATTTCAGACTGCTCTCAGTACGCAATTAACGCACACATATATTGTTTTGTTACCGATTGACTCAGATCGGTATTTCTTGTGGCCACAAAACCAGCGACAAAGTTGCCGTGGTCACAAAAAGCCTTAACACTTAACATATTGAGCTCCTCGCTTTCACACTGACCTGCCTATGCAAATGAGCGACAATCGCTGTAACCTCGACAAGCTACTCCTGGAAGGGTAATTTATGCAACGTGTTTACCGACACTGTCAGTCGGCATCCGGTAGCTGTTCATTCTAGGATGCGTATATCTATTCGCGTACAGTCTCTTATCAGTGTCTCACAGTGTTCCCTGTTTGAGGACACACAAACACTCGCGCGCGCGCGCTCAGTCAGACAGGGCGGAGGGAAAAAGCCCTGACACCATCAGACTTCACTTCACAGCCTCCCGCAGAAGAAAGCAACCAGCGCTAAGCCATCCAGCTGCTGCCGCCTGCTAGGCGGAGATATTGCAGTTCAAATTTTAGACAGATGTAAGGATCTCGCCGCGGCGTAGCCCTGTACTGTTACCCCGCCAGCGGTTGTCAGTTTGTAGCTCACTGAGATTTTTCAAAAGTCTCCAGTCAGACATATTTGATTTGGAGAAAGGTTACAAAAAGGGCTTTTGCCGTTTTGTAAATGACGCGTTCTCTCTGTTGTGATTCGTCGACGTGGCTCGACAGGTGCGGTCCTGCAGTATCTATCGCAGTTTTTAGGCTCGAGTTGGTTGTTGGGTAATGTTAAGGAAACGCTGATGAAACGTTGAGTTGACGATTACGGGGAGTGGAACAGTGCAGCGAACAATAGCCATACACGTGTGTTTTTATGGGTTTAAATGATTCCTTTTAACTGCCTGTCAAATGTTTTGATATGGTCATGTTTTAAGATGCACCTCAGTGTGCTTCCTGAATTAAAGATCCAGGTGGCAAAAAGATCTGACCCCAATCTGAACCAAGCTTTATATAATGCAACAGGATGGTGCAGTATTTTGATGAAACTTTTGACAACTCAGAATTATGTCAATTGTTTTGAGAACCAGTGAAAATCTCATTTTAAACCCATTTCCAAAAGTACAATTTTGTTTAATGACAACACATTTGCCTCAATGTGCCCATCTGTTTTGTTGAATGTAAAAACCACACAAAAACAGCAATGAAAAATATATAGACCAACATGTAGACAGTGTAGTGGGAAATAGTTGAGTATGAACTGGTTGCTTTGAATCCTGAATGCTGATTGGCTGATAGCCGTGGTACATTGTCCACACACCACACCCCCTGTGCCTTATTGCTTGAGTGTACAATAAGGGGTTGTCTGAGCGACTGGTCCCATTATGCCACGTGCTGCATTTTCATGAGGCTTTATATTGAATTATGGATTACAGAGGAGCTCTAAACACAACCCAGTCACTTCTCAGGTACAGCTGAATAATTTAACGGCCTTGTAAGATTGGTTGAGGTGTGTACTGAAGCGTTATTGTTTTAACGGCATTTAGCGGCTGCTCTTTTCCACAGCGACTTACAGTCGTGAGTGCCTACATGTTCCTATATATTTTTGTACTGGTCCCCTGTGAGAATTGAACTCAAAACCCTACAAGCACTCTGTTCTTCCAACTGAGCCGGCTGTTACTGCAGGAGACACTGTTGGCTGGAGATACTGTTACTGCAGGAGATACTGTTACTGCAGGAGATACTGTTGACTGGAGATACTGTTACTGCAGGAGATACTGTTGGCTGGAGATACTGTTACTGCAGGAGATACTGTTGGTTGGAGATACTGTTGACTGGAGATACTGTTACTGCAGGAGATACTGTTGGTTGGAGATACTGTTGACTGGAGATACTGTTACTGCAGGAGATTCTGTTGGTTGGAGATACATTTGGCTGGAGATACTGTTACTGCAGGAGATACTGTTGACTGGAGATACTGTTACTGCAGGAGATTCTGTTGGTTGGAGATACGTTTGGCTGGAGATACTGTTACTGCAGGAGATACTGTTGACTGGAGATACTGTTACTGCAGGAGATACGGTTGGTTGGAGATATGTTTGGCTGGAGATACTGTTACTGCAGGAGATACTGTTGGTTGGAGATACGTTTGGCTGGAGATACTGTTGGCATTCTCCAGCCAACAGTATCGATTGAACTCACAGGCTTCCAAGCCGCCACGAGGAGTCGCTAGAGTGCGACAAGCCAAGATAACCATATTCAATACTTAACCACCCAAGCCAGGAAGGGGCAGGTCACTCCGCAGGACAATTGTGATTAACTGCCAGCAAGATTCGAACGCTCGTCTCATAATGAGAGTTACTTTTTTCTTGTCTAAAAGTGCATTGAAAGCAGTAACTTCACAAAAACATGTACAGTACTCTAAACATTTCATAACTCCAGCAGTAGTCTTGTGAACGGGGAAGCACAGCAGATTGTATGGAGATAAAAGCTTTTCACCTGCCAGGGATGATAGATACAGAACATGCCATTCTTTTGGCTGTTTTAATTAAAGATGCAGTTCGGGAATAACAAGTTACTTTTTTAAACCTCACATTTTGGACTGGATTGGTAATATGCTGTTTCCATGTGCATCATCTATAAGTGGAATCACCATCATATCTCAGTTAGTCATGAAATTCCAGGTTTGTATGCGAGTAGTTTTGTTGGGGCACATACATGACACTGTACACATATTTTGGGGAACCTTTTTGGCTTGACTGTACCACTTTTACAACTTGTGGGCCAAAAACCCAGAATGCATCTGCAAGTATGGTCTATGATTCAGTTTTAATCAGCTCGCATCCGAATGGACTTTGTGGATTCTCTCATAGACGGTTATCCAATGGCCCCAAACAAAGACATCTGTCCAGTGGTCCCAAACTGAAACGGCTGTCTCACGGTCCCTAACAGAGACTCCTGTCCGATGGTCCCAAACAGAAATGGCTGTCCAATGGTCCCAAACAGGAATGGCTGTCTCACAGTCACTAATAAAAGAGACACCTGTCCCATTGTGTTTGTGTTTAAGCTTCACTAACCTAGTGGGGACCAAAAATCTGAACAAGTAGGGGTGTTTTATGGTTAGGTGAAGGTTCTGTGGGGTTACAGGGCATGGTTCGGAAAAATACGATGTAGAATGGGAACAGCGTTATTGTCCACACAACAATAGACACAATTAAAGTGTGTGTACACGCGCGTGTGTGTGTGAGCACACAGAAGATAATGATCATGACGTTATTAGTTTTGATAACTACGTCAACAGTCTTATTTTGCTGGTTCGTGTGCTAAGCATCTCATCCAGGAAGTGAGTGGCCTCCTCAGGGTGAACCATTGTGGAGTCTCTGGGACCTTGATTTGGCCGAATGACAGGGTTTCCATTAACACACGCCAAGGATCCACATTCCTATGGCAAAATGTCCATCTTTACCACTGGACTCAGTCATTCATGTTGGGCTACTGCTGAGAGGGTCGGGGTTATCGGGGCCTGCAAGAGGAATGAGAGAGGGGGTTAAGGAGAGGGTAGAGAGAGGTAGGGAGACAGAGAGAGGGAAAAAGACAGATATGAGACAGCGAAAGAGAAACAGAGAATTAGGGAGAGATAGGAGTGCTACATAGATGGAGAAAGAAAGAGCGAAAGATGGAGAGACAGAGAAAGAGGGTGAGATAGATGGAGCTATAGAGAAAGAGGGAGAGGTAGTTAGAAAGACGAATGTTGAGTTGCTTGAGTGTTTTGGTGTAGTTTATGGCTGCGTGACCCAGGGGTGCATCAGATCAACCGCAGATGGACTGACCTTCTGATGGTCTAATTCTCCAATACCCAGCAGAATTAATAGTTTCATTAATTATGGTCTTCCTAGTCCTTATGCAGCAAAATATTTCCAAAACATCAAACTAGCACCACACTGCTGGACATTTGATATAGGGTCAAAACTGTCGAATGCAGGTGTATGGCCAGAAACAACGGGAGGCACGCCGTTCAAAGGGTCGAATCAAGTTTGCTGGAATCACCGTTCAAGACTCAGGACTCTTGAAGTTTCTAGAAACGGAAGTGTCAAACGTGGAGCTTTCTGAACAACAAGGGTCCTGTAATGTGTGTCAAAAAAAATAAATACCAGCCTTCTGCAATATTGACCATCAATGGTCAAGTCTGGTGATGGAGGCAGTGTCAGTATCTGGTCATTTATCGCCTTGCCATTCATACTTTACCTATTGCTACACTGTACATAGCACAGGTTGCTACACTGTACATAGCTCATAATATAAAAACAAAGTCTTTATATACTTTTATGTTTGTAAGTGTACTACTTATGATTTCAAATGATTAATTCAACAATTTTGTTTTCATATTCCTTCCACAGTATTTATACTTGCTTCGGCAATGTAAAAAACTACTATATAAAGGTTAAATTGAATTGATAGTGAGACAGAGAGAGAAAGAGGGGGAGAGAGGAGAGTGGGGGGAGAGAGAGAGGGAGGCCCCTGGCCGCTGACAGTTGTAGTCTGCTCTACACCAACTTAGGCCTCACTTTTGACCTGGATACAGTCCAGAGTACATACTAATTGATCTGGATACAGTCTTGACTCCATCCTAGATGACCTGAATAGTCTTGACTCCATCCTAGATGACCTGGATACAGTCTTGACTCCATCCTCGATGACCTGGATAGTCTTGACTCCATCCTAGATGACCCGGATAGTCTTGACTCCATCCTAGATGACCTAGATAGTTTTGACTCAATCCTAGATGACCTGGATAGTCTTGACTCCATCCTCGATGACCTGGATAGTCTTGACTCCATCCTAGATGACATGGATAGTTTTGACTCCATCCTAGATGACCTGGATAGTCTTGACTCCATCCTAGATGATCTGGATACAGTCTTGACTCCATCCTAGATGACCCGGATAGTCTTGACTCCATCCTAGATGACCTGGATAGTTTTGACTCAATCCTAGATGACCTGGATAGTCTTGACTCCATCCTAGATGACCCGGATAGTCTTGACTTCATCCTAGATGACCTGGATACAGTCTTGACTCCATCCTAGATGACCTGGATAGTCTTGACTCAATCCTAGATGACCTGGATAGTCTTGACTCCATCCTAGATGACCAGGATAGTCTTGACTTCATCCTAGATGACCTGGATAGTCTTGACTCCATCCTAGATGACCAGGATAGTCTTGACTTCATCCTAGATGACCTGGATACAGTCTTGACTCCATCCTAGATGACCTGGATAGTCTTGACTCAATCCTAGATGACCTGGATAGTCTTGACTCCATCCTAGATGATCTGGATACAGTCTTGACTCCATCCTAGATGACCCGGATAGTCTTGACTCCATCCTAGATGACCTGGATAGTCTTGACTCCATCCTAGATGATCTGGATGCAGTCCCGTATCAAGGTCTGCCAGAGTGAATTAATGACTCTGTATACTATACAAATAATTCGATGAGCAAAATCTGTGTCTCTATTAGCTTATTTTCCATATAGCTTTCAAAGTAAATACAGAAATTCACATTGTACTAACTAGAATCCCATACATTCTGAACTAACCACGTGCTCAGAGTTAATTTCATTCAATTCACTGGTCCATGTAATAGGTTGACCCTTTAATTGGCAAATGAATATGTTCATCAGAGAAGTGGAATGATAAGGACAGATAAAAATGAAGGGCTTGTTCAGTGAGTCTGTATAACGATGTGATTAAAATCCTATTACGTATGCACTTTCATTATTGAATCCAATATTAAATCTAACGAATGAGAGTGGCATAATTTGTTTTACAGCAAACCATTTAGCGTAAGTCGAACTGCCACCACATTGAATGTATACATTTATTCACCAGAAAAATTGTAGTGATATAGTTGGTGAATACGTAACCAGGGGAGATGGATAATCTTCAAATGTCTTCATAAATGTGATCGTGGGCCCGTTTTTATAAATCTGGATTTTGTCGACTGGACTGAATTAAACAAAAAATACAAAGTATAGAATGATGGTTCCCATTCAAGTAAAATCATATGTTCAGTTTTGTCCCAGTTTTATATTTCAAATCAATTATCAGTTTGTTCACTTTCTATTTTTATTCCCATTCAAGTAAATAATTCCTTTGTTCAAATGATTGTATTTCAGTGCGTTACATCGTAAACCTACTCAATCAGTGAAATTCAGAAACGGTAGGTACATTCAGAAAGAAAAACCCCTGAACATTCAGCACAGCCAAATCTGATCCTTTAACTACCCTAACGGAAAACAGAGATAACTGAAGGTTGAAGGTTTGCAAGACTTGAACCCTGTGACAAACAGTCATGCTCAGACAGGCTTTCTCAGACACACACACATACACACACAGAAACACTAAAACAAACACACACACACACACACAAACACTAACACAAACATACACACGCACACACACAAACTCTACCACAAACATACACACACACACACACACACACACACACAACACAGTCGTGTGGATTATTATCAGCAGTCCTCAGCTGAACTCTCAGGAGGTTCCTCCGCCCCCCCTCGCCCCCTGTCCCCGTCCCTGCTGCTAAGGCCAAGGGAGGCTGTCTTTATCTGGGCTGCAGGATGATCTCATCCCTCCCTGTCTGCCTGGCTCTTCCCAGCCTTTGGTTCATAGTTTGGGGCCAGATGCCATGTCGGCCCCCAGTGTGATGTTGGGGCCAAACCTATGGATGGTTGAAGCTTCAGGGAGATCAAGTCCCGTCTCTCCCGTCTCACAGCAGGATGACCACACAGATGGAGATGTGTGTCTGTCTGTGTCTGTTCATATGGATGGCATTTGGTGGACGTTTGCCTGGCCGGCATTAGGAAAAACAGAAATCTTTTTTAACCACATGTTACTCGTTTTGACCATTCTGATATTTTCTCAGAATCACTCAATTTGGCAAGGATATTTACACAGCTGGAATTTGACTTAGCGAATAGCTACCGCAAACAATATACAATGTATATTAACACAGTCAACAACACGGAATTATAGCGCAAGATCAATACAGTAAACATATAACAAGTGGATTTACAGAGAGAAATCACAAAACCCCACTTTATGCCAGTTTATTAGGTTAACCCAATTAGTACTGGGTCCTCGTTCCAGGAAGTATTCTTTCACTCCTTAATGTCCAGTGTTGGTAATGCCGTGCCCTCTTCTAGTCATTAAATGATCGCAGTGGAACCATGTCTGACCATCCGTGCGTTCCAAGGCATCGTACTGCAGGTATACTGCTCTGTCATTTGTTTGTGGCCCATCTGTTAGTGTGAGTGTATATTTTTACTCCATGGAATGACAAGTCTACACAAATGACATAAGTCTACACAATGGGTTTTAATTCTTCCTCGGGTAACTGTGTGTTTCTGCAATACAATGTGGTATCCACCACTGTCAGTGTTAAGGTTATTGATCTAATAAGCTCTTAACACAAGGGACGAAAAGTCACACAGAGCCTAACCCTAACCCCTAACCCCTAACCCTAACCCCTAACCCTAAATCAAAATCACTTCTATGAAAGGTATAGTGGTCTTTTTCTAATTCCAAACTACTCTAGTTCTGATCTGGTTCTAAAACCCTGTCGTTCTGTGCCTGAGCCAGACAGTGAATGCTAGCCAATCCCAAATCAATGCTGCAAATAAGAGTATGTTTGTAACGTACTTACCTGGTAAAATAACGGTAAGTAAATAAATAACTTTCAGTAGGAGCACTGCAAAGTGGAATGTAACAGGTCAAGGTAGTCGTTGTAGCGACAGATACACAGAGACTATGGATTTCCGAACCAGTTTCACAGGACAGGTTTTCATATGATTCTGTTTGTATTCTTTGAAAAGCACAGAATTTGTTTACATTATCTGTTTTTCTTTTCCTTTTTCTGCTTTCAGGCCAACTATTTAGAAAAAAAACTGACACTTTCAATTGTCTGAGAACAGGTGTTTTCTTGGAGTAGCAGAATGAGTACGAAACTAAACAAGCATTAACGAAAGGTTAACTGTGCTCCAAAACACTTTTTGTTTCTCATAAAACTATGCAAATTATTTTTTTAAAAAAGATATATTAATGATGCTATCTGTTGGTTTGACTTATCTACAATCTCCCTCTTTCTGAGGTTTTGTCTCGACTGAAATGTTGCCACACAAAAATAATTATAAAAACTAATTATAAATAGTGCAGTCTTGAAGCCATCTCTGCCTGGCCTCTAGATTGACCTTTACTCTAAGTAAAAACCTAGAATGGACAGACCTACAGAATGTGCACACACACACACACACACTAACGCGCTGAGAAGTACAACATTATGTAGTTAAGTGTGAGATTATGACTGTACCAAGGTATTCTCTGAGAGGTATTTTCTGATACAATAATGCGTTACCTATTTTAGCAGTCATGACATTTGTGTGTGTTTTTGTCTGTATGTGTGTGTTGTTATGTGTGTGTGTGTGTGTGTTGTTATGTGTTTGCTGCCTGTGTTTACCAGTTTCGCACACTAGGACGATGCAGCCCAAATTGGCTTAAATCTGGAACAGATGTGCTATACTGGTTTCTGGTAAATGCTACTGTTGCACCTCCAGCTCCAGTGACATGATGGCCAGTAGATTATTTTGCTGATCCAAAATGGTAGGAAAGGGGAACCTTAGGTTCTTCTGTGGGTGAGAGATACTTATTAACAGAAAATAGAACACATGTTCAGATTATTACACAATAGGCCTATGTATTTTATTCTTCTGATTATCAGTCTTTCTCACACTCAGAGCCATTGAAGGTTCCTTTTTTTCTTGCCAGTTTAGACTACCTCTATTGTGAAATACATCTTATTTTTTTTCTTTTTTTTACTGAATGGTCCTGGCTTATACTAAGAGAACAAATAGTGCAGGTTTAAAACCCAAAACAGGTTCAAACACTCGCTTAAGTTCTCCCGTCGGGACCAAATATTACAGCATGAAGTTCTGCTCCTCCAGCCGGTGGCAGGAGGGTTGTTTCACCGTGCCTAGCCACTGTGTGAGGGCCTCATCAACAACGCTGTGCATCCGGACCACACGTAACCCTTGACGTCGACGGGCACGCGGGACGAGTGGAATGAGCGCAGAGTGCCTCGGAGTTATCGAAATGAGGCCGGACAGAGAGGAAGGGCGGGGAGAAGTGTCACCGAAATTGGAGTGACACCACAGCCCACATGCCGCATCCTGGCAGCAGTCGAGTCGAGGCAAATACAAGAGAAAGCTCTCCCGAATATTGATTTAATGCTGCATTCAAGCAGTGGAATATGTGTCTTTGTATTACCTACGCTCTATTTCCCCCCCTCCCTCCCCCAACCTTGGGTTTTGCTGCCACCAGAGGCAGAGAGAAAGAGAGCGATGGAGAAAGAGAGAGAGAAATAAAAATATACCGGGATGACCCACGAACGACGGACAAATTGTCTCCAGTGGACAGTCCAACCGTGGGGTATTGAATTGTCCTGAAATACCAAATCAGAAGAGCGAATAGGATAGCATGAATCAATACACTATCAGGCTGCAGAAAACAAACCACAGACTTTTTATTAGCACAAAATGGCACCCTACTTTCGAAAGTAGTGCACTACTAAAAAAGTAGTACACTATACGGTGTATGGTGCCATTTGGGGCACACTGGGAGTGGTCCCTTCATCTCCCACATTCATATCACATGTAGATGAAATGCTTTCATAACATCCTCTGTCTGTTTCATAATCCATGCCTACATGCCAGGTAGATGAAAGGAAATGTATTTTCGTTTAACCAGTGGATACGTTTTCTCATGAAGAGGCCGTATATATTCTAATTGAATATGTACAATGTGGTTATAACTTGTGTTCAATCTGACTGCCATGGTAAATTAATCCATAAAGTATTCTGTGCCATACCATTTCAGTACCTGCCATGTCATAAGTCACATATAAACTCTATTTTAAACAATATTTAATGAGACCTAAACTGTAGTGTATTATGTTAGGCTTCAATAGTGTTGAACATCATAAAGGTAAATATATTTTCGAAAAGATCTAGGCCTATATACTAATATTCACATGTGCCTACTTAATGTCAGTAGCATTAATGGCAATCTCTATCTTCTCATTAGTGCAGGCCCATTGAACTTTCATACCTCCCAAACATTTTTACAAAGATAACCAACTGGGGTACATTTTGACCCCAAGAGGAAATTAACAATCATTCAAAAATATAAACTTTATTCGTATAATAACCTTTGTAAGAAAAGTTAAATAAAAAAAGCTGCATATGGTGTTACAACCCTGCTACGCACAGTATGATGCACTATGTAGTCTTCCTAGTACGTTCATTCACTTTTTTTAGACTGTGCATCCATCTACTGGATCCACAACCACCGCTGAATTATTCCAAAACAGGGATGTCGCTCGTACAGCACCTGTTTGCACAATGGCATATGCACTCATCATAATCTTTTGTTTCACTTCTCCCATCCTGGTTAGTTTAGCTAGCTAATTAAGCATGACCTGAAGTGTGCTAGAAAAGTAGCGTATCTCGTTAGCCTGCTTGGCAACGAAACGTAGGCTGTTCTCACGTCAGCGGAAGAGACCGTTCCTGCTCCACTTCCACACTGCGTGGAAGCTGGTTATCTATATCACTCTCACTGAAATTACGAGTTTTATTTATATAAAACATTTCTGAATAATAGGTCCGAACCACGAGCCGACCTGTGGGTTAAAAAAATGTTTTTATTCTACACGATAAGTGATTTATTTGCGGTTAAACTATGGGGAACCGCTGGCAACAAACCCAGCAGCAAGCATTAGCATCGCTGCTAGTGAAAGAATGGTAGTGGTTGGGCCTAAAGCAACAAGCATAAAATCAGAAAAAGAACCAGGCAAGCCTAGTTCAGCCAGCTCGCGATTAGAAGGGATGAATTTTGTTGCCCTCATTGATTTGAACCTGGGTCTCCCATGTGAGGCTGCGTCTTTAACCACTACGCCATGAAGCTAGACGTGAGCTGAGTCATAGCGTCTTGACATTAGATCATTTTGTCACGGATCAACATCACGCCAGTTCGAATATTGCGCTAGACACCATTAAGCATTGTGTTAAACTGATTAACGTTCCTTATTAAGTTTCACCACAAATAGCATCTATGAACTGTATTGCTTTTGCCACTTACCGTTTTAACAGCTTAACAGTGTATATCAGCATAAGAGTGTTTTAACAGCTTAACAGTGTTTTAATAGTGTATATGAATCCTCAAATTACATTCACACCAAAAATTTGAACAAGCA
>JACXGI010020088.1:0-11464 GCA_016801175.1 Esox masquinongy | reverse complement strand
GGTATATATATGTGTGTGTGTGTGTGTGTGTGTGTGTGTGTGTGTGTGTGTGTGTGTGTGTGTGTGTGTGTGTGTGTGTGTGTGTGTGTGTGTGTGTGTGTGTGTGTGTGTGTGTTCTGTAAGGTATTTAGTGCTTAGTGTCTTCTCTCCTCACATATATCACACTACAGTAACTCTCTGGGAGCACTAATTTAGTCTGGGCGAATAGCAATAATTAATTAGGCTTGTTCCCAGGTAATTTGTTAGCGCGTTCCTCACCAGGCCCACAGGTGACAAATATCCTCGTCTCCACCGAACTGATTGCAAGTGTGTAAAAATAAATTCCCATTAAAAGTTTGTTACTCTGAAAACTGCTGCAACTCCGGATGGTTGAATAAATGAGCCCATAACAGATGTGTGTATATCATAGGATAGATTAGGATACTATAAAACACAGTTGGGTAGAGTACAATACAATTCAGTTGTTAAAGAAACAAATACAAAAAAAATAAGGGTTTGAATCTCTGAAAGCTACTGCCAATACAGCATAGTGGTGTGAATGGACAGAAGGAACTATGAACCATACAGAGAACTATGAACCATACAGAGAACTGTGAACCATACAGAGAACTATGAACCATACAGAGAACTGTGAACCATACAGAGAACTATGAACCATACAGAGAACTATGAACCATACAGAGAGGACAGGTGATTTGACTGAAGGGGAAGCGTATGGGTCCTGGTCAAACATAGTGAATTTGGGAAACTCAGAATTAGGGACACAACCAAAATGAATTAATGTCATGAAAACACGAAGAGATAAGTGTCAGCTATTTGGAAGTTGAATCCTGTAACAATCTGACGGATTTGTTTTCCCCCTCGTGATCTGGGTAATTTTGGCACAGTGCAGAACGGTTCTTAGAGTAGTTGCACCCCTGGGCTGATTAGCACGGTCCCCAGTTATCAAGAACGTTCACTGTCATTGTCATTCAATAGGCAGGTGAACGTCGCCGCGTCATAACGTGTTTGTGTGCGTGTATCCGTGGATGTAGCCAAATTGTTGCATGATGTTGAGAGCAGAGCTCCGCATGCACATACCATAAGGATTAGCACTTTCCCTCAAACGAATTAACTTGAATTACATGTCAAAATGGCTAATTATTATGATGAATGTTTTATTGCGGTAATACTGAAAGGAATCAGAACAACGTTAAATCGGGTCGCGCGCTCTCCATCGCCGACTTGTCAAGGGGAGTAATTGGAGTAATTCATTTAATGGGGACTAAAAATATCCATAGATTATAACATTAGGGAAAAAGACTGGAATGGAGGAAAGATGTGAAGAACAGAAGAGAAAGAGAAAAATATAGAGAAATAAAGAAAGGAAAAAAGAATGAGGGAAATGCTAATTAATAACTTTCCCTGTTCTTCTTTGCACTACTCTGTGGGGATATAAAAAAAAATTAATCTCAATGACATTGTGGGGAACTGGCTCTGTACTTCGGCCCTGGTCACAGTACTAAATTTAGTCATAAATAAAAATAGCAAACAATCCTTAATAGTAGACAGAATGTATGCGCCAATATGTGGCTTCCAACCCGAAAACATGTACCAGTCTATTGACAAAATCTGCCTGTGGTGCTGCCCATTTTTAATAGGTGTCGCCTTTCAAAGAAAAAAAAAATTTTGTGAAGCTTGTGGAAAGATGACAGTTGACACTGAGGTTGGCTAATCCTGTTTCGGTAAAACCTTTAATATTCCTCATCCCCACAGCAACCACCTGAAATCATCTTTGACTGACCTGCTTAGTCATGCGGTCTGTCATCGGAATGATCCAGATGAACTTTGCAAAAGCTGAGTCATGCGGTTTGTCATCTGAGTGATCCAGATGAACTCTGCAAAAGCTGAGTCATGCGGTTTGTCATCTGAGTGATCCAGATGAACTCTGCAAAAGCTGAGTCATGCGGTTTGTCATCTGAGTGATCCAGATGAACTCTGCAAAAGCTGAGTCATGCGATTTGTCATCTGTGTGATCCAGATGTACTCTAACATGTCAGTTAGTATGATGGTTAATATGTCGTTTAATATGATGGTTAATATGTCACTTAAGATGATGGTTAATATCTCAGTTAATATGTTGGTTAATGTCGGTTAAGATGGCGGTTAATATGTCAGTTAATAAAGGGTGGGAGAAGAGGTAGGGGTATTAGGTTTAGGGGAGTAGGTAGGGGTCTAAAGTCTTGGGGTTCAGAATGGGATTAGGCAACCAGCTGTTAGAGGTCTAAGTACCATCTTCAGAGTCCCCAGGAATCGGAGACATCCGGCTGAAAGGGACATGGTCATCTTCAATTTGGCTTACATGTCCCTGTGAAAACCGGATGGAACGCTCGGGGCATTTCTTTCTCACCTGCTAAATTAGGTCAGGGACTGTGGGGTCACAATAAGCATAGGATTAGGCAACCAAAGAGATTGATCCTTCAACTCTGCACTGTCTCTTTCAGATCTACAGAGCGCTCAATTGCCCGGCGGGTAAGGCTCTGTCTGAGATTTCACAAGCACAGGGTATTGACTAATCAACTCTTTAAGACTGTCATCCTCTTTGGCTGATCCAGTTATACAGAAAAGAATGGCCTCTGTGTTTACCCTGGAGGTCTCCATTCAACCTCTTGAAGGATTTAGCATGTCAATCAGTGACCTGAATTGATAGATTTGATAGATTCCCGTATGTCCGTAACTCTGTCTACGGTTTTCAGCACTCAACGGGATTAGCTTCTCGATCTTGGACTGTGATTGGTAGATTTGATCAACGTTGCGACGTTATTAATCTGACGTTCACAAGACGTTTCGAGCAAGGTTTCGCAGGATGCTTCTAGGGAGATGCTGATTGTCTAGACAGGTCCACCCTCAGGCCATCATGACAATATACTCAATATCCATCTCTGTTAATTTGCTCTGGGTGTTTTTCGTAGTTCAGATGGAACTAATTGGATGGAAAACAGTGCCGGTGACGTCAGAGGTTTGAGAGTTAAGGTTTGACAGGATTCAGAGAACATGCTGTTCTAACTGTAAATCTCTTCAGATAAAAGCATCTGCCACAAACGTCCTATCTATTTTTCTCTCCGCTACATGTCCTATGGGCTAGGCTTTTCGCAGACATTGCAGCAGGTACATTCTTTGAAGCCATATTGTCAATTATTGTAGTTAACAACCAAACCAATCAAACCATTATGAGCTATTATGGCTTAATAACTAACCGTCCCCCTGAATGATGGTGCTGTCCATTTCCCGGCGTGTTTAATTGTGTGGATTTCATTTCAAGCCCATGGTAGAACGGCATCAGGCGGACAGCGAATAGACCAGCCGTGGTCACTTGCCGAGCCACAACATGCTAGAATGTTCCGAAGGGACTGCACTGTAACACGCTGCCTGCAATGCTCTGTTAATGTGTTGTGCGCTGACATGTTTCAGTCTGAGATTCCTTATACCGCAGATGCTTAGCCGGCGTCACAGCGAGGCAAACAACGACCGGATCGTCTTTAACCAATCAGCGAGTCAAAGCCAGCGGCACACTTTCTGAGTGTTGCTTTACCCATGTGTGTTCTGGCTCTGGATCAGACGATTTGTTTCTGGAACCAATCAGATGAAACTCATTATTTTTCTGGGACCAATCAGAACCGTTCTGATTGGTTTTGGGACCAATCAGAACCAGAACAATATGACATGAAAACTAAAGGGATCTATTCACCATTCCTCTACGGCGTGAAGTGTAAAGGGATCTATTCTCTATTCCTCTGTGACATTTACATAAATTGATTAATGTGGTCAGCATTACTCCTGACTTCTATCGGTGACGCTCTACAGACCACATTGCATATTGCTGAATGTGACCGTCGGAAAGTGATGTGGAGCTGTCCGAAAGAAAGAAATGGATGAAGAACAGAGATCCCTCTCTGAAATGTACAGGGAGCAATCACGATGTTGTTTATTTCGGTCTGGACTGAATAACCTTGGCGCCGGATGAGATTTCATGGAACCGCGCAGCCACTCCATCTGACATTTCTGTCTGCGATGTTCAGTAACCCGGCGGGTTGTTCATTAGGAACCGGGGGACATATGGGCTACCCCAGACAGATTAGGGCCGGCCTGGGGGCGCAAGTCAGGTCAGGTGGTGAAGCTGGGGGAGATTGGGCTGAAGTGAACCCGCAAGTGGGGGGGGGGTTGGAACCGGGGGGGACTGGGCTGGCAGACCCCGCTTGGGTGGAGACGGGGGAATGGGCTGACGTGACCTCTCCGCGAATGGGATAGGTAAGCCTTGTGAACATGCCCGACCGAACACAAGCTGTCAACAACCCCCCACATCCGTATGCTTGCAAGGTCGAATTTCCTCCAGATTGATTGTTTCGAACCAGTTATGAACATCGATCGTCTCTTCAGCTGATTGGAGCGTCTTGGTTTGGTGAGGCTGAGAATATGTTCTTGCCCCCCCCCCCACCCCTCCCCCCCATTTATTTTCACATTTTCCCTTCAGTCATTTCCTGGTCATTGATTTCAGTTGGACTTACTTATCTCTATGCTGACCATATTTAACTCCCCAGATCCACACAAATAAATGTAAGACTGACGTCTACAATTTAGCTATTAAAGTTCCTTGTTCATTGTTCGAGCAACGGTGCATCAACATTTTTATTCCAGGTTGTACAGCTAAACACCATAAGTGGTTGTACAGTGGAGTCCTGCAGTATTAAATCTAACCTGATTAACCAGCTAATTCTTAGCAAGCCTCTATGGTAGATACAGGGCCTAGGGCGATTGGGTATGTCTGAGTTCTCAATCACATATTCTAAGGTGAAGGCATTAGTTAGGGGGAGTTGCTTTAACAAAGCCTTTTAGATGTTCAGTACTTGAACTTACGAAGGCCCTGGTCCCGACAGTTGGGGGATGAAAAAGGGCATTGACGGTGTTGGAATCTTGTTCAACGGGAACATCTTCCCAGAAGCTATTTTTACGTTCAGGTCCGGGTTGGCTGGAGCAAGAGAAGAGGAAACTTCTAACATCTTCTCATCTGGTTACTGCCTTAATGTGTGTGTGCGTCTCTCTGTGTTTTTTGCTCTCAGTCTCGCTTCTTCACAAGATTCTGTGCCAGATGGCAGGCCGCTTTGAAAAGGAGGCCAACTTCTGCCCATCAGACCAGAGTGGCGGAAAAATACCCAACGCTCCACCCGCTTCACACACACACACACACACACACACACACGAGCCCGTACAAAAATCAAACACACACAAAACATGAAACAAAAAAAAAACGCGCGCCACACACATACACGCAAAACACACACCTCCTAGACACCCTCTTTAAGTCAACAACATACGCTGTGATGTGAAATGTGTGCAAGGATAACACATTTTTGCGGTGGAGAATTAAATTTCAGAGTGGAGAAAAGTAGTTTCCTCATAATAGAAAAGCCATCCATTATCTCCTCTGATGGTGATGATGCACAAACCATGTACAGGAAAAATTAGAACATCAGTGCTGGCTCACTGGGTTGACTGGCAGTCATTGCGAGTATACCCATATGAGCAAATCAGGAAGCAAAATCAGGAAGTGCACCCGTCAGTCCGTGCTGTGACTGGTTGAATCAGAGAAACTCAAAGATTCTATTGCTTGAGCCACACATCAGGTAGCATCATTTGAATAAACATTCTACATTACCATGGAAATGATTGCATCACAATGCCAGACAAGACATGACAATGGATGATTGGTTGTTGCTTCAGTTGTTCTCCTGCTTAGGTTCGTCCATGTATTGTTGAGAACCAATCGTGTCAATGACCTGGATTGAGTGGGCGGGGCAAGGTGTTAGTGGAATCAAGTCTATGCTATTGGCCATTTATCAATCTGCGTTTTTGTCCGTACTTGTGTACTTTTGAACTTGTTTGACGTCATCTTTCATGGCCCAAGTACGGTTCCAATTCAAAGAACGCAAGTTAACAAGAACGCCTAAAATGCCCGGATGTGTACTTGATCCGCCTCTTTTATCGAGGATGCATGGGTTGGTGACTTGTTCAGCGAGAACGCATCTGATATCTCAAAAGTCATTGCAAGATGTCAGGAGAGCAGGAAAAACTCCACAACTGTAATAAGTTCTAACTTTTCTTATTTCAGGTGAACGGTACCTGTAAATCAGCATCTGAAAAAAATGAGACGAGAAATTGGCATTGTAGTCGCTGAATATTTGCTTATTTTATTTAAGAAATGGCTAATTTATAAATTTGCTCCGACTTTTCGATCAGCTAGCTAACGTTATTCAGTGCAGTGGAGAGGCTAGTTAACGTTAGCTGAGTTAAGTAATTACAGTACCAGTAGAGAGGGGCAGCTTTTTTAGAATTGCAGTTGATTTTCACTTTCAAAAAAATGTCATATACAAATGTCATATATCATATGATTATGGCTATAGTCTCCATACAACCTTCTGGCGTTCATATTCACATTAATATTTTATTCAGGGACTATGTGGAGGTTACAGCCCTCATAGAGTGGAAAGGTATTGCGCAATAGCCAAGTACACATGCATCCCAGTCCAGATAGGCGTGTTCTCTGTCTTCACGAACTTGCAAGACCATTCTCGCAAGGACACTTGGCAAGAACGTTCTTCTCAAGGACAGAAGTACGTTCTTAGCGTACTTGGAATTGATAAACAGCCATTGTTTTGTATTCTGTAGAAAGAACATCAGGCCATTGGGGTCATTAGATGAGAGAAACCATTAGCAGAGCACCAAATGATGTTTCTCCGACTGTAAGGACTGAACAACGTCCTTTCATATTTGCTGCAGAGAATCTGTGCCCCAAATAGCGCCAAATTCCCTCTGTAGTGCACTCTTTTAGGCTTGGTTCAAAGCATCTGTAGGGGACAGAGCACCGTTTAGGACACAAACTGTGTTTTCTAAAAAATGAATGTACTCGGAAAACTTTGTTTTCTGAATGCACCTACAGACAATTAAATGCGTGCAGATAAAAAAAAAAAATTCTAACTGGAGATATTTCTACCCTCCATGTATCACACCGATACATTATATTCTGGGCCCTTTTCCAAAAATACAGCTTAAAGTAAATAGGAGAATGTAAGACAGATAATAGCATACGTGCGGAAAATAATCACAGTGATAGAAATAATAACAAGGAATAAATGCGAAATCATATGAATAACGATAACTGGAGAATTTACAGTGAGGGCCGGCGCTCAGTCCGTGCACGAGGTAGTTCATGTATATATATATGGGAGATGGATAACAAACAGTGACGGCAGAAATGTACGTGATGACTGAAGTGTGTGTGTGTGTTGAGTCTAGTGTGTGCAGATAATCAACACCAAAGGGAAATGTGGGCAGAGGTTGATAACCCTCATGTGACAGTCATACGGCTTGGGGGTAGAAGCTGTGCAGGATTCTGTTGGTTCCAGTCTTGAGGCCACGACGCCGCGAGCGCTGCCTGCCTTGTGGCAGTCCAGAGGATGGTCCACGGTTGTGGTCGTTGGCTATTTTAAGATCTTTCCCGATTGGTTTCGAGGTCTTGAACGGCAGGCAGCTTGGCCCCCCGGGGATGCGCTCGGCCATTAGCTCCCACCGTCCGAGGCCCCGCAGAGGGCGATGAGGTTACCGGACCGAGCGGTAGCGGACCCTGTCGGGGTGCTCTCAGGGGTGCAGCCGTAGAACGTTCGGAGGATCAAAAGGAAAGCCACGCCAGGCTCTGATGCCGTTTCTTCACAACCGTGTAGGTGTGTGTGTGTGTGTGTGGACCGTGTCAATTACTTAGTGATGTGGAGATGAAGGAATGGGGGCAGATATGGGCGTTTTGACACCTACTCTTTCTTGAATTACCATGATCCGTCTTGCCTACGCTTAATTAGGCAAATATTTAATTGAAAATAACTTTGCCATCGTCATGTGATCCAACTGATGGATGACAGATGCCAATGTTGTCATACCTAGACGAAGTCAGTCAAAAACAGCTAGTGGCGTTAATATTAGCGTGCTAACATGGAACGCATTGAGAAGAATGCCCTGTTCTGGCTCAAGCCTAGAGCAAACTTTCTAAACGATATTGCAATTAAAAGTGCGAGCCACGAATGGCCAATCCCATAGCCATCGGCGGCCGGGCCAACCAGCGTAAACGTTGTCAACAAACTCGATGAAAGTGTTGTAACGCTGCATGGCCACTCACTGTTCTGGCTGAACACGGAGCAATGGAGGGAACCAAACACGCACCTCTGAGGGCCCCAAAGCCTGAGGGCCCCAAAACCTGAGGGCCTCAAACCCTGTGGGCACCCCCCCCAAGTGCATTTACGTTGCTCTCTATCAATCAAGCAGATTTTATCAAGCCCTTTTACTTCAGCCGTCGCAAGTTCCTTACACAGATACTCAGACGATTCCCTGAAGAGCAATAAAATGTTGAGGCGAGTGGCTATATAGGCTATGTTTCTCTCCTTCAGCAAAGCCTGTTTACCATACAAAAGACTTAGAGATCCAGTGAGTACAGAGATGTTATTACGCCTGCGTGGGACTCACATTGTTTTTTTTAAAGAATACACTCTGCTAAATAATGCAAAGTCTAGAGTTTAAAATAGTTTGTTTCGAGTCAATGCATTACAAACAGGTCTTACTCAGCCAGCCAGCCAATCCGACCACCCTGCTGAAGTAGTTAACTTTCTGCCCCAGTCAGCTCTTGGAAGCTCCATTGACTTCCTCTGGCCAGAGCCAGGGGGTCATCTGCATAACCTATCCCCCTTCGCTGCCAGTCGCCTCAATCCCCTGTTTATTCAGCGCGACTGAGCCTCCATATTGGATCACCTCCCCTGCGGTGCCATGTCGATGCCCTGTCCGCGGCTGGGCTTTAATTAGCCGTGTCAGCAGCACACTGTTCCCTATACAGCGTACTACCTGGGCGGGCCCTAATGGAAGGAAGTGCGCTGTTAAGGGTTTAGGGTGTCCTTTGGGACACGGGCTCGTTTCTCTGCTGAGTCAGGCTCCCGACCATACTGACACCTTATTATGCCTTATTGTGACGGTGACCTTTAAATTGCACCGTGCTCGCTCGGCCTCCGCGCTCGCTCTGCCTTATTTTTCTTTGTTCCCTCTCGCTCCTTCTTTTACTTTCCCTGGTCATCCTATTTATGCTCTGTTGTTTATTCTGTTTCCGGGGGAGAGCGAGGGAATGAGGGATGGAGAGGTAGAGAGAGAGAGAGAGAGATGCGGGGGAAGGAGAGAGAGAGGGATTCGATAGACTCTTTCAGGGAACTCGTGTTTTGTCACGGGCAACTATTTTAAACGTAACCGTTGTCTGCTAATCCGCCATTTTTTTGATTGTCATTGGACTTAGCCATCAAACAATATGACGCCAATATAAAGCCAGTGGCAGTTCAGAAAGTAGAATCCTTCAGCAACATGTCATCTACTTAACTGGAAGCTCAAGTGTTTGTCCTGATTCTGTTGAATTAGAGGAGTGACTCAGAGTTCCAATTGGTGGGCCTTGGTGGTTTTGGCCCTACCGTACTTTCTTGCCTGTTCACGTAAAATGTTTACCTTGGTGCAAAGCTGTTCATACAGTTCCTAAAAGCCTTAGCATTTAATATGATATGATGGCCCTACACTAAAGGGTTGGGGAAGAGGCCACGAGAATTAATCTAAAGGAAGCATTTGAAAAGGTTTAAATAGGATACCCCCAAATGGCCAGTTTTCTGAATAACATCAAGTCCTTGAGCCACTAAGTCTAAAGGTGGGCTGACAGATTTCCAGCCCTGTAAAATCCTCATGCAGCCTGACAATGTGGCAAAAGCTGTAGCATTCTGCTGTCTGAAAGACCGCGAGGGATTATTCAGTGACACGCCCCGAATGGATCTTTCAGTACCAGGCTGTTTCCAAAAGCTTCTGACGGATTGGACCTTTTCGGGATTACCGTCCGACGGAGGCTCAGTCCTCCTGGCTCAGTCCCTCGTTTTACGCAGCTGTATTATTGTGCCCGGGGGACATGGGTCAGTCTGTCCTGTCTTAAGTCCAAAGCATTCGCTTACGTCACGGACAGACGAGGGTCAATTTTATCTCAGGTATCCTTTCGAATCCAAGGAATGATCTCTCTAACTTTCCTGCTGTCCTGTTTGACCTTAGCAGGACAGAAGCCCTTGGACCTCAGGACTACCTGGTCCTCCTGGTTGTGTTGCAGATCAAGTTGCTGCCACGTCCACACCCCACCTGATTGTCCCTGTCCCTGTCCACCTGGTTATGCAGCGGACTTGGATTCTGTCTAAGAGCACTGGCGACCCCTCAGAGTCTGGTTCCTCTCTAGGTTTTTTCCTAGGTTCCGATCCTGCTGGGGAGATTTTCTGAGCCTGTGTGGATCAAGTCTGTTGTTGCTTGCACTTGGGGTTACCAGGCTGGGTATTTGTAAAAACACTTTGTGACAACTGCTGATGTAAAAAGGGCTTTACGAAACACATTTGAAGGATTGATTGAAACGCTTATGACTGGATCCGAAAAAAGTCATACTTTTTTGAGACGTTGTTTTGGATGAACCCTGAATTAATTTGTACGTCAGTCAGACGAAAACACCATGGTAGCTCGGGTTAGTGCCGCATTAAAAGCCCCTCGTTTTTTTTTACAGTTTAACTAGGCTACATGTCTTAAAATAAGCTTCAGATATGTGCATTGCTCACAAGCAGTACTATGAAAAAGTATTGCCCCACGCCCCCATGAAAATGTATGTGCCAGTCCAACTGGGGTGTTCAGGGGCCAGCCCTGGATATGCTGGCAACCAGCAAGTCGGAACCATAGAGACCCTATTCAATTAGTATTACTGTTCTCATTTGAAAATTAACTAAATCCAACAGTTGGAGCAGCTAAACATTTTTGTGAAATGTTCTTTCTCTCTCCAGTGTATACAAACAGGGATGCAACATTAATTATGTAATGACAAGACACATCGACTCCAAAGACCCAAATTACCATCAAGTCGAGTGTGATTATACTTGATTAAAACGGGGTGGTTTGCCATGGTATATCAGACTGTAAACCACAGGCGTGACATAGCATCACTTTTTACTGCTCTAATTGCGTTGTGCCTAAGAACAAGTCTTAGCCAGGTTACACTGGTCGTATACCACATCACCTTGTGCCTTACTGATTGTTTATTTAATCAAACTATGAAAAGACTTCTAATTGCGTTGGTACTCAGTTTAAATGATCAGTTTTTTGGGGGGCGTCAAGCCTGAGGTCGGCCTTTAACCTTATAACACACACCCACAGTTTAAGATGCAGGGTTTTTGGATGTTGGTTTACGTAGGCAAGATAGCTAAGAGTACAACATGTCTATTATAAAATGCTACACATCTATGACAATGTACAACATGTCCAATATAACATGCTACATGTCTATGACAATGTACAACATGTCCAATATAACATGCTACATGTCTATGACAATGTACAACATGTC
>JACXGI010020087.1:0-11289 GCA_016801175.1 Esox masquinongy | reverse complement strand
AAAATGTCAGGAAAATCCTACTAGAACAGCTGAACTTTATTTGTGATTAATCAGAGTCACTTTAAATGATGGCAGGTGTGTAATGACTTCTATTTAACATGAGTTTGAATGTGATTGGTTAATTCTGAACACAGCCACATCCCCAGTTATAAGAGGGTGTGCACACTTATGCAACCAGGGTATTGTAAGGTTTTTATTTTTCATTTTTCCCCCTCGAAGATTTCAGTTTGTTTTTCAATTGAATTGTTCACATTATAGGACACATTGAAAGTGGAAAAAGTTCTGACATGATTTATCTTTGTCTCATTCTTTTACATCACAAAAACCTGGCATTTGAACAGGGGTGTGTAGACTTTTTATATCCACTATATCTCTGTCTGCCTCTTTCTGCCTGTCTCACTCTATCTTTGTCTGTTGCTCTCAATCTGTCTGTCTCCAGCGCCTAGTGTCTCTTACATTTTAGTCATTTAGCAGACGCTCTTATCCAGAGGAACTTATAGTAAATGCATACATTTTAAGAAGCCAGGTGAAACCACCACCCAGCTTAGCAGTGACTACATTCTAATTAATTAATTGATTATCGGCAAAGTCAGCACTGGAAAGAAGACCATATATCTGTCTGTCTGTATCTCTGTGTGTGTCTTTCTCTGCTATTCTTTCTCTATTAACTCATTACCCGTTCACTTCCACCAGTTTGTATTGCTGTACAGGTGACCGACTAGTCATGTGTGAGGTGGTGGTGCAATACTGCCCCTCTGTGGTCAGCTTACAGACTGCATGTGTTCTTGGCCCCTAAATACACACTGCTCTACGTAAATATAGCCTTCATGCACAGACGTGCGTGTGTGTGTGTGTGTATGCGACAGACCTGTGGTTTTTCAATAGTGTAGAGCACGTCCTGAACCCTCTTTGCCTCTGAGTCGTGATCTGAAGAGAAAAACAGCGAGATTACATTAGTGTGTGTTGGTCTGTGCTCGCATGTCAGAGGGTGTTTGTGATGCTTGACTTGAGGTGAAATGGGTCCAGGTTGGTCTGCTGGAGTAAAGAAATCACCACGTGAATGCCCACTTTCCATCACTGCAATTCACTGCAGATTCCCACGTTAATTCCACTTTCATCAAGCTAATGTTAATGTCGCTGTTCATTTCAGGGAGGACCAACGCGGGATGGCTGAGGGGTGTGATGTAGAGACCATATATTCAGTCAAAGTGGGTTCAGTTTGAAGATTCAAAATCCCAGATAGAGACGCTTCAACGGAAAGAGCATTTAAAATGAAACAAGATCGAAGAAGGGCATTAAAAATAAGGTGTCAAAAAAACGTATTCGTTAATAACTTTCCTGAGAAATTGCCAGCTTTAACTAAGGACAACTAAGGACACATGAATTTCTCCCATTGACTCTAGCGTTCCCGGAAGTCCAGCAATATGGCGTTTAGAAACATAGTTCTGCATTGGCCTAGCTCTCATGTAGGTCTTGGCCCAATGTTATGCTGTCTGCTCAAAAAAAACAAGGTGCTAGTTCTAGTAGCCAGAACCACACATAAAAATGGCCGGTTCCAATGACAGAGCATGTCGAGGGTTAATTTAGGAGTGGGTCAGACCTAGTATGTGTGTGTGTGTGTGTGTGTGTGTTTTTGTGTGTGATCCCTATGCCAGAAGTTTTTCCGACAGGAGCAGAGCTGCTTTCTCCATCAGAGCAGAGTTCTCTAAATCGCCCAGAAAAGGTTTGTGTTTCAGAGGGAGTGTGTTTGTGTGTTGCTCAAAAATAGTAAAAATCGGACTTGCCTCACGTGAAATCTCTAACTACATTTCCTTTCTCTGTCTGTCTGTCTGTGTTTGTCTATGTGTGTGTGTGTCTGTCTGTGCGTGTGTGTGTGTGTGTGTGTATGTTGCGTTTGTATGTGTCTGTTTGTATGTGTCTGTCTGTCTGGAGGTGTTTGTTTGATTGGGGAGGGCACACAGTCGAACATAGAAGAGACAGAGATCTGAGCCAAAACTGAATAAAAGAGGCACATGGAAAAATAAAGACAGAAAGAAAAAGGGAGAAGAAAACATTTACACCACAAGCGAAAAGGGACAAGAGAGGAGATGGATTAGGAAAGAGGAGAGGAGGAGGAAAACAAATCCAGGGGATAAGGAGGAGATGGATTAGGAAAAAGGAGGAGAGGAGGAAAACAAATCCAGGGAGATATGAAGGAGGAGATGAATTAGGAAAGAGGAGAGGAGGAGGAAAACAAATCCAGGGGATAAGGAGGAGATGGATTAGGAAAGAGGAAAGGAGGAGGAAAACAAATCCAGGGGATAAGGAGGAGATGGATTAGGAAAGAGGAGAGGAGGAGGAAAACAAATCCAGGGGATAAGTAGGAGATGAGAAGGCTGATTACACAATCACTTTTCCAGTCCTGTGACATCATCACCAGGCGCAACAGATTCGGGGGGGAAGGCCTTGTCAGACAGTGTTTATGAATATGTCTGTCTTTGTAGAAACTGGAAAAATGAATAAGACAGATATAGAGAGGGAGAGATATAGAAATATGATAGAGATGGGCAGAGATAGAGAAACAGTGATAGAGATGGTAGAGACAGGGATAGTAGAGATAGATAGAGATGGTAGAGATAGATAGAGATGGTAGAGACATACAGAGATGGTAGAGAGAGATAGAGACGGTAGAGACAGAGATGGTAGAGAGAGATAGAGATACTGTAGGAATTTAGAAAAATGATGCTGCAGGGTGAGTTGACTGAGTTCCACAGCATTTTCATCTCTGTATGCTGAGCATTCCATCTGCTCAACAGCTGGGCTTTTCTGTCACTCACTCACTCACCACACACACACACACACACACACACACACACACACACACACACACACACACACACACACACTTGCTGAGACCCGTCTGAGAAGGGTTGTAGTCATGGAGACCATGTGGTGGTCAGTTACAGAGACATGCTGGTTTGTGTTTGTGTGTTGGCTGGAGTGTTGGGAACTGTGAGATGGCAAGAATAGTCACAACCCATTTGACCTAGAAAAGGGAACCTGTGTCCCAACATATAAATGATCCAAACTGGGATACCTATTCAGCATTCTGAAGCAGCTGACTGAACCACACTGTCTGTTGTCTGTGAACCAATAGCATTGTTCTGGTCCAGATAAAATAGACAGGTAAACTGACAGGCAGACACACAGGCAAAATGACAGGCAGACACACAGGCAAACTGACAGGTAGACACACGCAGACAGACAGATAGAATGTTTCTCATTTGGGCATGAGGAGGGGTGGTAGTATATCTGTGTGTGTGTGGAGGAGGGGTATCCAATTACCATGGTAACACAACCCAAAACATGGAGGATGGAAAAGCGCACAAACTTACCAAGGCAACACGGTTTATTTTAAAAGGCCTGAGTCATGCTTAGGTCAGGGGTCGGATATGTTACCAAACTAAACAAACACTCAGAGCTCAAAGCACTCGCTCGCACACACACACACACACTCACTCACTTTTAGGGGATGACATAATCTAAGCACAGGCATTTGTTTTAAAAGTGTCACGTTACTCTATCTCTTCTAAAAGTCTCCTGTGATATTCACTTCTCTCCCCACTTCTTCCCCGTTTCCTCTCCTCTCTTTTGCTCTCTTCTCTCTTGTCTTTTCTCTTCTCCTCTCCTCTCCGTCTTCACCCATCTCCTCCACATTCTACAGTACAATCAACTTGCCACATCTGCTTTTGCTGAAATCACAGCTCTACTGAGAAACTGCAGCGCTGGCATTGAACCACCATGGGACATCCGTTTTCCTGACATCCCACTTCTCTGCAGAGAAACTGCACTGTTGACGTAGATCCATCATGGACGACCGAGACACATCTGTTTGTGTTTATAGTGCAAGGCTTACTGACTGTCTGACTGACTGGAAGCCAAGTCAGCCTAGCGAATTACTGGAACCAAAGGCATTAGCCAACAGACACACACACAGCACAGAGCACAGAGCAAAGTCTACAGTGTTTGTAGGTGAGTGTGAACTCTGTCTGGTGTTCCAGACAGTGTGTGTGTGTGTGTGTGTGTGTGTGTGTGTGTGTGTGTGTGTGTGTGTGTGTGTGTGTGTGTGGTGTTCCTGGTTGAAAGCAAAGGACCATGCAGAAGATTAGGGTGATGGAATGTTCTCTCTCACATTCCTTTTTAGATCTCTCTTTCTCTTTGCTCATTCCTTCCCCTCTCTCTGTCTTCCCTCTCTCACCCCCCCTTTCTCTCCCCTCTCTCACCCGCCTCGTTCTCACCCCTCTCTCACCCCCCTCATTCTCTCCCCTCTCTCATCACTCACTCATCTGCCTTCTGTCCACTTTCTCTCTACTCAGGGTACCTCTTTCCCTTTTCCTCATATTCTGTTATGTTGTCATTATGTACTTCCTGCCTCGCTCTTTTTCTCTCTCTCTCTCTCTCATGCTTTTTCTCTCTCTCATGCTCTGACTGTTTTTAGAGGAAGCCCAGTCACGGGAGCTTCGTGTGTGTGTGTGTGTGTATTCCAGCTGACTCATCCTGATCTCCAGGCCAGTAGTGAGACCCTGCTAGACCCTGAGAAAGTCAAAGATGCCCCTACACTGACCTGTAGTGTGTATGTGAGTGTGTGTGTATGCTTGTGTGTGATCAAAGCACTGATCAGGCAGGAGGCTTTCTCTTTCCATGATGTCACCGCCCAGCTCAACACACCCCCCCTACACCTGCCCCCGTTGGAACGTCCCCCTGACGTGGGACTGTATAACAGGGCTGGTCCAAAGCTGAAGTGGGGGTCTGAGAGGACGTCTGGCCTGTGTCTTTGGGATGCACTCTGGTGTCTCTGAGTAGACCTGTCTGTCACCACCTCGCTACAAAGCCTAGCAACATGTGTGTGTGTTTGTGTGTGTGTGTGTGTGTGTGTGTGTGTGTGTGTGTGTGTGTGTGTGTGTGTGAGATCAAAGGGTTCCTTCATGGACAACAAGACTCAGCAGGTATAAACAGGACAGTACCTCACCCCTCCTCCCTCTCTCCCCCTTGTCCTACCCCCCCCCACCCCAAACACACACACACACATTCTCCAGACAAGGCCAGTATTGTGGAGGGAGAACCTGATAGCTATCAGAACAGACTCAGCTATGTGGTTACCTAGAAAACCCCGTCTCCCCCTTCCTCTCCACCTCTGTTCTCCACCTCAGTACAGCACCATTCATCCATTCATCTTTTTTCTGTCTTTCAATGAGAAGAAAAGAGGGAGAGATGTGAGGTGTGTACTTTCTGGCCCAGCCCAGGGCTGCAGGGCAATGAGGTCAGGTGGGGCTGGGCTTTAGAAAGACACTGACTAAAAGACAGCAAGAAACAGATGGATAGAACCAGACTAAGAAAGGGACAGAGAGAGAGAAGTCTATACTGAAAGACCTAAGAGATTCTTTCTTTTCTAAAAGTAACTACTATGAGTTTCAAACCATAAAAGAAGCCATTCTTAAAATATATACGGCTCTAGAAAAAATTAAGAGACCACTGCACCTTTTTCTTTCCTTACCAAAAAAGTCGAAAAGGAAGGTTTTGAGTGAGGAACAGAAGGGTTAAAATTAATAGAACACTGCAAATTGAACACTTATGTTCCTCACTCAAAACTTTCCTTTTTAACGTTTTTGGAAAGGAAAGAAAAAGGTGCAGTGGTCTCTTAATTTTTCCAGAGCTGTATATGTGTGTGTGTGTGTATTTTCCTTGTCATTACGATTGTTGCTATAATATCTTTAAATTGCAAGACCAATCCTCCTATTGGTTTCATTATTATTATGAACTTACTGTCATTAGTCTGATCTGTCATTTAATGTGTATTTTGACAATGTAAGTAACCTATTTTTCAAGGTTAATAACATCTATTGAACTGAGGCAGACAGACAGAGATAGAAAGTGAGGACAAAGAAGGACCAGATATTCAGAGTGTGTGTGTGTGTGTGTGTGTGTTTGTGTGAACGTGTGTTTACCTTGAGGTGAGTGTGTGCGTGTTTTTGTGAATGTGTGTTTACCTTGAGGTGAGTGTGTGTGTGTGTGTTTGTGCGAACGTGTGTTTACCTTGAGGTGAGTGTGTGTGTGTGTCTGGCTCAGTACTCCTGGGGCTGCTCCGTAGTTGTTGCCTTCGTTCTGGCTTCTTCCCTCCCGGACTGTTAGCTCCACCCATTGACCCCAATGACCCCGGCGTAGGAACGTGGCTCTTTCCACTGTAGCCAATCAAATACATTCAAACTTTATTGACAAACACCGCATGAAAATCATCAAATTGGAATATACAATGATAACAGACCCATACTAAAAGACAGACTGAAATAGTTGCCATGTGTTTCAGAAATATTCACCCTTTGAAAACATTTGGCTAAAGTCTAATACCTGATTTGTAGCATTAAGGCTGGATAGAAGTTGATAACCATGTGACTTGTCACTAACTACCAACTAGTCCATAGCCAGTCTATTACTATAGAGCCTGTCTCTCCACACTTGTAGAAAGTCTGCTATTAGTATCTAGTCTGCAACTGGGCTCTTAATTAGCCACTAACTACTCTAAATAATAATGTAATTATTGTCTAACTAGTAGTATTCACACTACTGTATTAAGTCTCTAAGCAGTACTACAACCAGACAAATACTACTAAAACTATTGTAATTAGTATAACTAGTATTCTAAATACTCAGTATTTAGAACTAGTATTATAACTAATTGTACTTGTTTCTAATTAGTATTCTAGCTAGTCAAATAAGACTAACTAGTATTTAAATAGTTTTTAACTAGTATTCTAATTAGCTTAAGATATCTGTAACTAGTATTCAAACAAGTCTAATTTGTCTCTAATCAGGATACTTAATACAACCCCGTTTCCATAGAAGTGTGTAAAATGGAAATAAAACCAGAATGCAATGATGTACAATTCATTTATCCCTGTATTTAACTGAAAATAGCACAAAGACAATATATTAAAGGCTGAAACTGAGAAATTGTATTGTTTTTGGAAAAATATATGCCCATGTTTACCAGTGTTGCATCACCTCTTTGTTTAATAATACTCCAAGGTTTTGGGAACTGAGGAGACCAACTGCTGTAGTTTGAAAAGTGAAATGTATTCCCATTCTTACTTGATCTAGGATTTCAGCTGCTCAACAGTTTGGGGTCTCCTTTGTCATATTTTTTGTTTCATAATGCGCCAAATGTTTTCAGTGTTTACAGGTTTGGACTACAGACAGGCCAGTTTAGCACCTAGACTCTTTTACTACGAAGCCATGCAGTTGTAATACATGCAGAATGTGGTTTGGCATCATCTTGCAGAAATAAGCAAGGCCTTCCCTGAAAAAGGCATCATCTGGATGGCAGCATATGTTGCTCCAAGACCTGTATATATTGTTCAGCATTAATGGTGCCTTCACAGATGTGCAAGTCACCCATGCCATGTGCACTAACGCACCCCCATACCATCATGGATGCTGGCTTTTGAACTGTGCGCTGATAAGAAGCCGGATGGTCCCTCTCCTCTTTAGTCTGGAGGACGCGGCGTCCATGACTCCCCAAAATAATTTCAAATTGTGATTCGTCAGACCACAGGACAGTTTTCGATTTTGCCTCAGTCCATCTTAAATGAGCTCGGGCCCACAGAAGGCAGCAGTCTTTCTGGATCTTGTATATATATATGGTTTCTTCTTTGCATGGTAGAGTTTTAACTTGCATTTGTGGATTTGTGAAACTCTTTGCAATTTTACATTGAGAAAAGTTATTCTTAAATTGTTGCACTATTTGCCCACGCAGTCTTTCACAGAGTGTTGAACCCCTCCCCATCCTCACTTCTGACAGACCCATCCTCTCTGGAATGATCTTTTAATACCCAATCATGTTACTGACCTGTTGCCAGTTGACCTAATTAGTTGTGTGACATTCCACCAGGATTAGTTTTTGCCGGACCACGTAAGCGGAGCCAGCCTAGAAGAGCGAATGTCTCTTACTGACTGAATGGGTAAGCGCCAGCCTGCCTACCTGCCTGCCTGCCTGCCTGACTGCCTGACCGTCACAGCCAAAACACATTATGCCTTAGGATTTTTTCAGGACGGACAAAAAGTTTGCTGGCTACAACTTTCAGTAGCTACGTTATAGGAAGCCTAAAATAAAACAGTTCTGGTGGATATTAGGATTTGTTCTGGTGGACAAATACTTGCTACACGATTCTCTCGTCTTTTCACTTGACAAAAAAGTCAGTTATTGTCACCTATATTGATAGTTATTGTATCAATGTCATTCACAAATGGCTAATAAGCTGTTAAAACAGCCAGTGGCAAAAGCCATACAGTTCATAGATGCTATTTGTGGTGGAGGTAAACTTAATAAGAAACATTAGTCAGTTTAACACAATGCTTAATGGTGTCTTGCAAAATATTACTGGTTAATAAGCTTTTAAAACGGCCAGTGGCAAAAGTCATACAGTTCATAGATGCTATTTGTGGTGGAGGTAAACTTAATAAGAAACGTTAATCAGTTTAACACAATGCTTAATGGTGTCTAGCGATTTAATGTCGAGATGGTATACCGACACTAGATAAGCCTGCAGTTCTGTGGTGTAGTGGCTAAAGACATCCTATGTAAGTGACCGCGGTTCAAATCCAGTGCGGGCAACAACATTTATCACTTCAATTGTGGCCAGCTGAACTAGGCTTGCCTAGTACGTTTTCTAGTTTAGCATTACACATTTCCTGTCTTTTGTTGCCTCTGTCCCAACTTTTTTGAAACGTGTTGCTGGCATCAAATTCGGCGTGGGCATATATTTTTCAAGAAACAATAAAATGTCTGGGTTTCAACATTTATTATGCTGTCTTTGTACTATTTTCCACTGAATATTAGATTATATTAGATTCAACTTTATTGTCATTGAACAAGCACAGTACCACGAAATGCAGTATATAGGGTATATAGATTTTAAATGATTTGCACATCATTGCATTCTGTTTATATCTATATTTTAAACAGCGTCCCAACATGTTTGGAAACGGGGTCGTAGTATAATTGGTCTCTAACTAGTCTAACTGCTATTCTAATAAGCCTGACTAGTATCCTAACAAGTCTAACTAGTATTCATGCTACTCTAACCAGTGGTCATACTAGTCATACTATCTAATGTATCCTGACCAGTATTTGACTCAGTCTGAGGGGATGTTGTCTGACCTGTACCCATTGTGGGTGGGAGCCAGAGTCTTGTACAGGGAGGAGGGAGGAGAGTTGAGTCTGTTCTGTCTCTCCAGCTGTCTCTGCTCCTTTATCTTCTTAGGTTGAGGCTTGCTGTAGTTCTCCTCTCTACCTATGTAGCTAGACATGCCGTAGACCGGAATGATCTCTGGAAGATGGACAGAGGGATGGAGAGGTGTGGGGTGGAAAGAGGGGAAAACAGAGAGGAACAGAGACCAGAGAGGGAGAGAGGAGACAGGGAATTAGAACAGAGATGGAGAGAGGGAGGTTAAACAGAAAGGGAGGGAGAGAGGGTGGGATGACCAGAGCGGGAGGAGGGGGAAAGAGGAGAGCGAGAGGGAGTTGTAGTATTTCTATACGAGGGAGATATATTATTTCTGTGTGTTTGTCTTTGTAGTATATGTATGTAACAGGCTATAGACAGACCTACCTTCTCCATACATGGGTGGGAGGTGGTGTTGGAAGTACTGGTGGGAGGCCAGGTCCCCAGGACTCACCGGGGGGTAGAAGGAGTGAGAGTTGTGGATGTAGTGGGGATGGGTGAGGTAGGGGGGGAGGTGGTGCGAGGGGGAGAGAGCAGGGGAGTACGAGGGGGGGTAACATTCTGGTGACTGGGGAGTAACGACCACACGACGCACTCCTGTGTTGTCTTCTAACACCTGAGAGGGGGGGGAGGTGAGAAGGGGAGGTGAGAGGATAAGAGAGGAGGGGTCGGGGGAGGGGCGGTGAGAGGAGAGAAGGGCATAGCGGAGGGGAGGAGAGGAGCTCTTAGCGTAACTGTAGAATTCCCAGTGGGACCTCCACAAACCCTGGACACACTGGACTCCATTAAGTCCAACAGTAGTCTGTAAACAGAGACACTAAACACGCTATGGGTTTGAACTCACTCCAGTTTAACACTTTGGCTGTAAACACTTGCATGCACACACACACACACACACACACACACACACACACACACACACACACACACACACACACAAACACACACACACAGTCAACGGCCGAGCTGCTATCAACACAAGCCCACTCCCCTAAAACAACATGCCCTGCAATAATCAACACATTCCTGTACTCTGGCGGATTTGAGAGCATGTTTACCACACACACTCACTCACTCACTCACTCACACAAACACACACACACACACACACACACAAACACACACACACACACACACGTTACCTGGGAGATGTATCCGGGGGGAACGTGAATGGGAGGGATTGATCCATTAGGAGACATCATCGGGACCTCAGCAGGACCTGAAAGGCAGATCACACTGTCAGTCACTGTTCCACTCCCTCTTTGTCACACAGACACACAGCCTCTCGGTCTCTCTTACGCACACTCTCATACACAAACACTCTCTCTTACATACACACAAACGTTAACACATTATCTCTGGTTTAATTCAATACGAATGTGGAGTGCTTTATTGGCACAGAGGAAAGTGGTTTGCCAGAGCAAGTGGAAAATAAGGAACACAGAAAAACAATAAAATAAATAACAAAAGTGGAGAAAGATATCTGACATTTTTAGTGAAACATTACACACACAAAGGTATCAAAAGGATAAAGGAATTTAAAATATTTTACTATAAGTGAAACAACTATATTGTAACATTGTGCAAATGATTTAAGAATGAAAGGGGAAATTTAATAGAATAATAAATATTGATAATGTTTGCAATGTTGTTGGTACTTCACTGGTTGCCAGTTCTCTCATGGCAATAGTTCACAAAATTGGACATTGCTGTATTTTGCATAACAGATAAGGGAGTTCAAAAATGTTAGATTTGTTCAGATAATGTGTTGTAGTTCTGTATGATCAAAGGAAAATATGTATCTCTAATTTGGTTATACACTTGGTAAGAGATTTGGAAGTGCAGCTTCGTTTCCACCTGATTTTTGTTTTGGGCAGTGTGCATAGCCTGTATACAGTATCTCTCACACAAACACACATGGTAATGAGAACGTCATGCCCCGCCCCCCTCTCTGACACAACATTGTCTCTGCCCCACCACTCATTGACCCCACCCCCTCTCTCTGTCTATGACCCCACCCCATCTCTGACCC
>JACXGI010020086.1:0-11450 GCA_016801175.1 Esox masquinongy | reverse complement strand
AGCTGAAGGCCACTATCAGAGCAACCTGGGCTCTCATAACACCTGAGCAGTGCCACAGACTGATCGACTCCATGCCACGCCGCATTGCTGCAGTAATTCAGGCAAAAGGAGCCCCAACTAAGTATTGAGTGCTGTACATGCTCATACTTTTCATGTTCATACTTTTCAGTTGGCCAACATTTCTAAAAATCCTTTTTTGGTATTGGTCTTAAGTAATATTCTAATTTTCGGAGATACTGAATTTGGGATTTTCATTAGTTGTCAGTTGTAATCATCACAATTAAAAGAAATAAACATTTGAAATATATCAGTCTGTGTGTAATGAATGAATATAATATACAAGTTTCACTTTTTGAATGGAATTACTGAAATAAATCAACTTTTTGATGATATTCTAATTTTATGACCAGCACCTGTATATGTATGTACAAGTGGGAAATGAATAGTGTGCAGTGAGGCAAATGCAAGTACAAATGGCAATTTTAACTGTGTAATCGAGCAAGTTGGAGGTGTAAGGTAGTATGAAATTCAGGGATAGCAGCAATGAGGTTCCCGAGGTAGACATGTGCATTTAACAACTGAAAAATGCAATACAATGGCAATTCTAAATGTGCAGTGCAGGCAAATTGAAGGTGCAAGGTGGCATGTGCAACTGAAATGCTTGGATAGCAGCAATGAGGTTCCCGAGGTAGACACAAATACCTGTAACAACTGAGAGCTAACTTACCAAACTTCGCAAGGCAGTGTCAGAGTCCAGTAGTACAAGGGAGTTGTGCAACAAGGTCCCTGAGAGGCAGTACTAAGAGGTCGGCAGGTGGGTATGGTAAGTGATGGGATGGGTCACAGAGTTCAGCAGTGTTACAGTAGATGGAAAGAAACTGTTCCTGAGCCTGCTGGTGCGGGAACAAAGAGACCTGTACTGATGGCAGGAGGGCAAACAGTCTAATGGATAGATGTCAAACCGAATCCATGGAGGGTCTAGTGTCGGCTTGTTTTTGTTTTTTCCTTTCAATTGGTGCCCAACTGAGACCTATCAACCAGGTGAGGAGAGATCCTAACCAATTAGTGATGCAATTAATCAATCAGCTAAAAGGTTAGAGTAAAAACCACTTTGACACCGTGTAATGCATCCTGGTCCTATTGGCTGGTTTGTCAAATGTCTGTTGTTTTGATTGGCTGTTGACTCCAACTTTCCTCCCGATAGCCAATAAGGTGTCTCCCACGTCCTCCGGGGGTGTGGCCGGGGGCGTGATCCATGTGTATGCAGATGACAACCCAGAGAAGAGCAGCGGCAGCTTCATCCCTTATTGCTCCATGGCGCAGGCTCAGCTTTGTTTCCATGGACACCGTGACGCTGTCAAGTTCTTTGTCTCAGTGCCCGGTAAATTGGTTCATAATTTATTTTGAATAATTCAATCATAATTTAAATCAATACATAAATCAATGATACAGTCACCCCCAAAATGATTGTCGCCTTTCACAAAGATGACCAAAAAACTTGGAAATAAACTAATTGTGTTGTAATTTTTCAACATGTGGAATGTATTGTAATTTATGCATCATGGCATTAACCCAAATTTATCAAAAATTAGGAGTCAACATTGTTGGCAAACTCATTTTGTTGCACCCTCCACTTGCTACTGCACTGAGTTGTTTCCTATAATTGTTTTTGTGACAACGCATTGGTGGGGATCTTAAAAGGCCTTTGGACTTTTTCTATAGGAGTTGTTAGGTTTATATTGGCATCTGTAAGAATAAAATATGAATTGTTCAAAAGTAGCATTTTCTTTGAGCTCTTCTGTTAGTATAACATTATATTGTTTTTCCTTGCTTTTTTTATACATTTACTTTATAAAATGTGATTACTAAAATGAGACTGGACCAGGTTTGGCCCCTAAAATGCAAAACTGGTTTAAAATCCTTCATTTGTGGGTTTTTGGGTTACAAGAAATTAAATGATTTGACATAAAGCACTTTGTGGCAACTGCTGATGTAAGCAGGGCATTTTAAGTACAATTCATTTAATGAGCTGTTTTTCTGTCAGGCAATGTTTTGGCCACCCTGAATGGCAGTGTGCTGGACAGTCCATCAGAGGGTCAGGGGTCATCAGGACCACCTGATGTTGAGGCTCAGAGTGTACAAAACGTCCTGGTGCTGAGTGGCGGGGAGGGATACATTGACTTCCGTATCGGTGAGGAAAAACACTTCACACTGTTCACTCAGTCACAAACAAAAGCCATACACAAGTCCATGTGGCACTCTTTTGAATTCCATTGAATTTATTATTCTGTGGAATTTATTATAAATAAAATTTAACAAACACTATATGCAGGGAAAAAAAGATCTGACAATTCAGCAGGTACTTTGATCAAATGACAGCGAAGTGTGAAGAAAGTGTCAAGTTTAAGAGTTCATATTCATATTTTGACTTTGATCTGTGTGTCAGGGGACGGCGAGGACGACGAGACGGAAGAAGGGGAGGAGCCGGGCGTAGCCCCACAGATGAAGCCTGCAGTGTGCAAAGCTGAGCGGAGCCATATCATTGTGTGGCAGGTGTCCTACGTCCCCGAGTGACCCCCCCGCCTGAGCCTTGAGGTTCACCGTGCACCCTTCCAAGCCCTGTCCCCTTACACGCCCATATTCTCGGTATCTACCCCCGATAATGATGTAACTATCCCTCCCCAGGCACGACAAGGACACCTCTGACTTGTATGTACTATTACTCCCCTAACTATCGATAAACCCTGTGCCCTCTTGTAACTACCTATTGCCTTGTAATTATCACTCCGTGAGTACAGTAATGTTCTAAAAACCTTGACTATGACTGTCCCCTCCCCCTCCATGCCTCACCCTGTTTCGATCCAACCCCCCCAACACCAATGTAACTATCTCCCCCCACTGTGAGCCTTGTAAACACCCCCTGACTCCTAACTACCTCCCCTATCTAAAGCCTGAAGTGTGTCCGAAATTATGCCTTAGTTCCCTACATTGTGCAGTGCTTTTGTTCATAGGGCTCCGGTTAAAAGCAGTGCACTATATAGGGTGTTGGTGTCATTTAGGGTACGGACTGTATTTATTTCCCCTGTAAGCACATCTGTATCTCATCTCTATTGACCTTTGACCCTGGATGGCCTGCATCTGCCCCAAGCTACGCCCTCGTACCCCACGGGACCCAACCCCCCCACCCTCGCCTTGAACACCTGCATCTTGCCAATGAGAACAGGAACATGAAAGACTACTGAGTAATATGACCCCTCCAGAAATTACCCGAGTGGTAACAGCAACTAGTAATCCCATAACTATTTATGCTATGACTTACTAAGACGCCTGTCCACAATCAGCTTTCAGCTCACTGCACCATGCTGAAAACAGAACAGTGATTGGTCGAGAGGGATTCAGAGATAAGCAGCTAATTGGTCTGAGTGACGCTGACATTTACAGCTCATTGGTCTGTTGATTTTGGAGGGAGAAATAGTGATGGTTGATTGGTTTTACCTCAGTTTAGTTATGAGTTGAGAAGTTGTTTAATGCATTGGTGGGAGGGAAACAGTATCATGTAAATACAGTGAGGTTTGTTTCTGATCCAGGGTGAGGTCTCAGACAGAGTGATGTCGCTATTCCCTATATAGCATTACTGTACCAAAGACCTATGGGTCCTGGTCAAGAATAGTGCTCTTTATAGGGAACCAGTAAAGCCGTTGATATGGGCAAAGAGACAGTTCTGTGTTGGCATCAAATGATGATGGTAGTGGTCAAAATGGATTTAACTGTTTGTTGTTGAAGCATGTTTCCAGACAGCCTTACAGTGAGGAAAGGGCGATGTTCAGAAGCACCAAATCCTGGATGCACAGAGGGTACATTTTGACTCATTTACATACAAATAATAAACAGTGGTTATTTATGATCCGAGTCAATTAGTAGGTCGGTCAGTCATCAACCGCCTGTGTTGATAGCTGTAGACATGGCCAGTATCTTGGGGAGAGAAATTGGCCAATAAAGAGGTGGGTGTTTTTTTTGGCCTGGTTGTAAAAAAAACATCTAGTCCTCTCAGGTCTGTCTACACCAAAGTTTTTAAAGAGGCTAGGGACTGAAACAGAACTATGCCAAATAGCGGAAGAGACCAAAAAAAAAATAGGGAAAGAGCCAGGTCAGGCGAGCTGTGAGCTGATTGGTTCATAAATGATTCATCACCCGCCCATTAAACTGGGATTGGTAGACTGACGGTTAAACAGTAAGGCTTGTGAATGTGGCCTGTTTTGACAGCTCTACAGACATGCTCAACCCCCCCCCCCATGTTCATTATGTATTCATATGTTGATCTCTTCATCTGTGTGGATTAAATATTAAACATATTTGTGCGCTAAAAACCAGAGGACATGCTGGCTTTCCTTTCTCTGTTGGTTGACTACTTCGAATACATGCAGGTTTCAATCCAATTGCACTTAACTGAGCACTCTTCTGCAGCGTTTGGTGTGAATAGGGTTTCTGTGAACACAGGAACATTATGTTTCAAACTGAAGTGGGTGATCCAGCAGCCAAGACAACTTACTCCAGTGATACTGCTGCAGAATGGTTTCCAAACCAGCCCAATGCTCTTTCAACTGAATGTTGCACAAAGCTTGCCTGAAACCATATCTTTAAAAAAAAGTTTCTGATTAAAAATAAAAGATATATAGAGGATGTTGTGACAAGGGGAGGAACTCTAAAGGTGCAAATCAAGAGTGCAGAACACACGGGCATTTAGTTTAAAGGTGCACTCTGGTCACATGATCATTCATCCCACCTTGCAAAACTAACATTGATTTACAAGTATACCTAATGCACATACAACCCTGAAATAACCTAACTAAACGTCATCCTGAAAAAATAACATACAAAAGAAGAAACAAAATACCCTTCAAAGGCTTTTTATTCAGTCTTTTTGGTCACGGGCATTTGTGTACAAAGAATGTATGGCGTCCCGTAATACCCCTATTTCAGACTAAGTGACCACAAGGACAGCGGCTCGGAATTCAAAATAGCAAGTGTCCAGTTGGAACATACCTTGTCAACAGTACTATAGACATATTGCTTAACAAATGTTACATTTAGATCCTGGTTGAAGATTAACTGTGTACAGTACATTGTACACATTCAGAAATCCTTAGCGCAGGACTATGCAACTGGATTCAGCCACAGGACAATTTTTGTAGAAGTGGATGGGTGGTGAGCCAGACAATAATTGGAATTATGGTGCACTGCATATTTACCACCACTAAGCCCAAAACACAGATTTCCTAAATTCACATTCTCCCTTTAATTCCAAGTTTCAACAAAAACCCTGCAAAAAAAATAAAAAATCCAAGTAAGGAGGGTGACTGACTGGTGTCTTTTAAAAATAATAATAATACTAATAATAGGAAGAAGCTATATAATTGTTATGACTCCCTGTAGTGTTTTGAAACAAACATGCAGCATATTCCTGCTTCACTGTGGGTTTCTCCTCAGATGTTAAAGACAAATTATAAATGTAGTGATTTTTCACATGCCTGTAAAAAATATTTGGCTTATTGGAGTATTTTTAAGACATTCTTCAAAACAGATGTGTAACAGGTGGAATCTTTAAAACTGCTATAAAATTATAAATACATTGACCCAGCTGTTTGTGTGTGCCTTCAGATTAATAACCACAAACCACTGCTGTAGGTAACTACAGGAAAATCCAGTACAACAATTCTTGCAGCTTAGTTTCAATGTTATCTTGTTATGTAAATTGCTGATTTAAAAAAGAAAGTCAGTTGCTATTTGTTTTTAAAAAAGAAAGTCAGTTGCTATTTGTTCATTCATTAAAGAATTTAGAAAAGAAGGAGTATCACTCCCCCTCTCAACTAAATCACAGCTAGCTGCTACCAAAGGCTGCCTACATGTTCCTTAATAACGAGAGTTAGGTGCATTCATCTAGCTAATTAAGGACAATTGGCCTAACAATTTTAGGTGGATTATGGTTGCGATAAGTGTTAGAGTTAAAATTTAAGGTTAGAATAAATAGTATATAATATTGTCGTTTTTATGCTTTATTTGAGAGAAAAGTCAGAAAAGATAGGCGGACGGGCTTTACAGAAAAAATGCTGGGCCGCTAAAGCAAAAGAAAATAGGATATTTTTAATGTAAATTCATTTTTGTCTCTAAAATTTTTCACACCTATGGTAAAATGTGTGTGCATAATGCAGGGTCCAACGCTCACTATTTTTCTCAGTTGGTCTGAAATCTACGGGCCCGGAATGATTTTTACCAGCCCGAACTGAATTAAATAATAAAAAATAAACACACAATAAAATTGTATTGTACAGAGGTATTGTATTTAAATATCAAATCATCAGAATATTGATTTATACCAAAGTTTTGCATGTGATGTGAGACGAGCAGATACAAGCAATTGCTGTTTACATAACTATAATGCAACGTACATGATTACTTTTTAATAGTTATCAAAATATTAGGCTACTATAAATATGATCATTTTTTCTTGAAGATACTTGCATTTGATGTGACAAAAGTTTGATGATAAAATAACTGAGTTAACATATTTATGGTTATAGAAATTTGTCGCAATACACATTCAATCCAACAGGTGATGTAGTCGCACTAGTTGGTTCGCAGGCTTCTTGTTTGTCACTGTTAGTAAGGACGTAGACAGACTTGCAAGCCATGTCCGTATGGTTTCTCTATCCATACCCACAGACAGTGTCATGGACGTAGTCCATGAATGGTTTTTACCTCTTCACAACATGGTAGGGTGGTCATAATTAGTTTTTTAAATTTGCCTTTGCGCCACCTCATTCATTCAGAGCAGACAGACGTTCATTGCTGGGGTTGTCGGCAGCCCGTTTGGCCACAATACACACGACAAGCTGCAGGGACTTAAGAGCAGGTTTTCGGCAGTTGTTCATTCCCTTTTAAAATGACCCTGCCTTATCGGCTTTCATCGGGAATGCATGACATGTACGACAGAATATGGGTCTCTTGTTTTCGACCCACGGAAACTGTTCTTCACACGAAAACAAAAATGATTGCATTCGATGCCTTGTATGATGCCATGTTTGGGTCCCGCTCTAGAATGAACTATGATTGGTCAAAACAGACCAGGCATTGAATATTATTCGTCAAAAAGACGACACAGACACTGGTACCATACCAAGGGGAGAAAAGAGGTACAGACACATTTTAATGTGAGAACATGCGAAAAGCGAAGCGAGAAGAGTCACAAAGATGACAAGCAAATGTTTTAATACCATACTATGAATTTAAATGGGGAAATTGAGCGTCTTTGTGTACTGGCCCAATGTTAGGTCTTACTGGCCCTGAGCAAGCGGGCCATCATTAATGTTGAACCCTGCTAATGGTTTTATTACAAGCTAACTAGGAACAATTGACCTTGTTTGGACTTAGAATAAGTTAAAATTGAGGTTAGGTTTAGGTTTGATTTTCAGGGTTAGGGAATATGGCTTTTGTATAATGTTTGGGGTCTACATAAATATACATCTACATCATTCAGCAGATGCTCCTATCCACAGCAAGCATCTTTCTTGTCACCATGAGGTAAAAACAGAATCTGTGTGTAACTCGTAAATCCAGTGTGCGCCACTGTCCTCCCAGCATTCTAGTTCGTCCTGCCTGAACCACAGCGAGATCTCTCTCTGAGCACTCTCTACCGAGTCACTGCCGTGGATCACATTCCTACAACACAACGAGACAGGGCGCCGTCAGTCACACGCATAGTCGTCAGAAAAGACGGCCAGACACACTAACTTTACTGCTATTGATCAATTTCCTACAACACATAGTACACATTCAGAGACACACAGTGGTGAGATGATACAGACAGACACTCTACAATGACTGCTATCAACCCTAAAACAGAAAGTGCAAAGAAAGAGGCACACCAACACACACAGTAAACAAAGACAAGATATGCTTTCATGGTTACCCATCATCACACACATGCCTATTTAATATGTAGATGTTTATATTTAAGTTTATACTGTATGATGTTCTATATGCATGTTATATGAATATTTATGCTGAAATTAAGTGTAAATGTATATAATTCAAACTGTTTTCTGTTAACCTTTTTTTAAATGTATTTAACACTTTCCTAGAACTGATATTTAGATTCGTTTATTTTTTGTTTTCCATGGACCCCAGGAAGAATAGCAACAGCTAATGGTAATTCTTCAATAAAACACACTAGAGCTGTAACGGTATAAAAATTCATAACCGTACCATATGGCTCTATAAGGTTTGCACGTGAACTAATAACAACATTTTCAAAATAAATAGCTAGCTATGCTATGTTAAATGGTACTTGAATAAAACTGAGCTGAGAAAAAAACACATTAGGCTATTATCTTTAATCAGGAGCCTTTGCGCACGTCATAATCAAAATTATAATACTTCTTGGAGCTTTTTCAAAAAATGTTGTGAGCAAAACTCGAAAAGGAGCAGCTGCAATGGAAATTGGTCGTATGCTATTGATGAAAAACAACATGTACAATCCTCTGGCTTAATTTAAATCAGTTGGCAGCATTTTGGCAAAGTACAACAGTGATTGACAGAGTTGTTGATAAAACAATAATTGTGTTGCCACTTTTTGATGAAAGTAGCCTATGGTGCAGCTAACACCTTAAACATGTTGACACTATGATGTGCAGTTCACAAACGAGTCATTCATTTTGAACAACTTTTACAGTCTTGAGAGTAATCAGTCTTTTTGTAGTGACTTGTTCAACTGAATCATTCATTCAAATGGCTAGCAGAGAATGGTACAACATGCATCTTCCTAGCGGTCAGCTATTCTTTTTGCTGAACAATTCAGAAAGATCTTTTTCAGTAAAAAAACTTGAACCTCCTTGCACTATTTGATACATCTACGCCGACATCAACCCATATCGGAACAACACGAAAATGCAAAGAAATAACTTTGTCTCCCCAATGCAATTTATTTTAGACTGTCCTCATCAGGCATTCTATATTCTTCCTGAATTGGTATTACATCTTCTCCTAAATAAATTAAACAGATTTTCAGCAACTGTTGACAATACATTTTTGCTCTATACCGAATGCATACCGAACCGTAACAATCAAACCCTAATATGTACTGCACTGTGGGTTAGGCGTACCGTTACACTCCTAATATGCATAACAACACAAGCATGTTTTACCTGCCAACTTCCACACAGTAGTCTCCCCTGATGGTTCCTGGTAGGGAGTCTGCAGGGTTGGTCTCTCCCAGCATCCTACGAGACGTCTTCACCACGTCCAGTCCTTGCCATACCTAAACACACGAAAACAAATCAGGATGCACAATGAGAGAATGTTAAGCTGGCTACCCAGTAACCATTAAAATGGTATGAAACAGCTATTTTAGTAGAGCATGTCAAATGTCTTGAAAGGAAGAGGCTGTTTATATAGTAGAAGATCTCACCATGGCAACTATGGGTCCAGAGCTCATGTAGCGCACCAGTCCCTTGAAGAAGGGTTTATCTCGGAGGTCCCAGTAGTGCTCTCTGAGGAGGTCCTCGGATGCCTGGCGAACACACATCACGTAATGACAGAATGAACAGTGAGCTGGCGGCTGGTCCAGCCCAAAGGTGCAAATGTATATTGCCGTATAGGTTTGAATTGGACCCACTGCTCATTTAGCAGAAAGAAACCACTCCTCAGTCTTTCCACAATTTTCTGTGAAATAAAGAATAAAAACGCCTGAAAGAGAAACAGAATAAACATACAGAAGCTCAACCCCTCCCCCCCAAAAAATATGTATTTTTAAGATTGCAAATTTTAAATAATGTAGTCACACTGAATCATTTTAAATCCATGATGGATAATCATGATGTGGGGCTGTAAATGTTTTGACCTTTAGCTTGCATTGTACCTCTAAAAAGAAACGGCTCTATGTATACTGTTAAGAGGAACTCAAGTGGTCTTGTGTTTTTATGTTGTCATTGTATGACATTTTTGTTTGTGGCTATTTTGTAACAAGCAGCTAATGAAGAGGCTTCCCTCTCCAATAGTGTCACTGTTCCTACCTGCACTAGTTTCATTCCCACAAGCCTGAAGCCCTTCTTCTCAAAGCGTTGGATGATCTCTCCCACCAGTCTCCGTTGCACACCATCCGGTTTCACAGCTATGAAGCTACGCTCGTTAACACCCGTCCAACCTAAATAAAACAAATAGCATCATTATGTCTTGTACCACGGTGATCTGGTACAAGACATGATGATCAAATATGTTGGATACTAAGTACCCCATAGATTGTGGAAAACGTTAACATGAGTAACATGGACAACCACATTCAATCCAGTACTGTAACGTAAATTGTGTATTTCGTAAAATATGAAGAAAACATCTGTTATTAACACGCAGTTACCTGTTTTCATGGCCTCACAAGGCGCTAGCGCGTTGCGAGGTAAAGTTAGTTTTATAATGGACATTCAGTGGACATTCACATTGGCCCGATAAAACCAATTCAGGACAACTAAAAGTATGGGTTCTTGATCAGGTGAAGGTGGACAACAATCCACACTTTTCAATGTATGCAGAGGCGTCGCTAGGATCACAATACATTCGGGGCTTAGCCCACCCTCCCGCCCCGCCCGGGACAGAAAGTACAGGGTTTTGAATGTACATGCGGAAAATTTCGATGTACACGCTTGCGGCCTACACGTCTACATTGTCATAATGCGCGATCGGAATTACAGATGAATAGATCAGGGGCTATTTTTTTTATTTTTATTTTTTGGTCCGTTTGAGATCCGGGGCTATTCATAAAAGTTCCGGGGACTACAGCCCCGGATGCCCAGGGCTAACGACGCCACTGAATGTATGAATCAAATATTTATTGTGATTAGAACCTTAAAAATGCAATGGCATCTACGAAAAGTGTGCCATGACAACAAAAGTGCTATATTCTGACTCGGGGTAGGATGGGCTACAATCTACGGCTTTTAGTTTTTTGCAATTTTTGTGCAAAATTTTTGAGTTTAGCCTAAGAAATTCAATAGCGTCTACAAAAGTGTGCCATGTCAACAAAAGTGGTATAGTCGGACTCGGGGGAGGATGGTCTACAATCGACAGCTTTTAGTTTTTCGAAGATGTTTTGTACATTTTTGAGTTTAGCATTAGAAATTCTATAGCGTCTACGAAAAGTCTGGCATGACAACAGTATTATATAAGTAAGTAGTATATTCGGACTAGTATATATATTCCTAATATACAGGTGCTGGTCATATAATTAGAATATCATCAAAAAGTTGATTTATTTCAGTAATTCCATTCAAAAAGTGAAACTTGTATAATGTATGCATTCATTCCACACAGACTGATATATTTCAAGTGTTTATTCCTTTTAATTTTGATGATTATAACTGACAACTAATGAAAACCCCAAATTCAGTATCTCAGAAAATTAG
>JACXGI010020085.1:0-11463 GCA_016801175.1 Esox masquinongy | reverse complement strand
GCCAAACATACCTTTTGGAATTATGGCCAAAAAGTTCAACCTTGGTTTCATCAGACCATAACACATTTTCCCACATGCTTTTGGGGGACTTGATGTTTGTTTTTGCAAACTTCAGCCGGGCTTGGATGTTTTTCTTTGTAAGAAAAGGCTTCCGTCTTGCCACCCTACCCCATAGCCCATTCATATGAAGAATACGGGAAATTGTTGTCACATGTAGCACACAGCCAGTACTTGCCAGAAATTCCTGTAGTTCCTTTAATGTTGCTGTAGGCCTCTTGGAAGCCTCCCTGACCAGTTTTCTTCTCGTCCAGTTCTTGGTAATGTCTCTGTTGTGCCATATTTTCTCCACTTGATGATGACTGTCTTCACTGTGTTCCATGGTATATCTAATGCTTTGGAAAATCTTTTGTACCCTTCTCTTGACTGATATCTTTCAACAATAAGATCCCTCTGATGCATTGGAAGCTCTCTGCGGACCATGGCTTTTGCTCTGAGATGCAACTAAGAAAATGTCAGGAAAATCCTACTAGAACAGCTGAACTTTATTTGTGATTAATCAGAGTCACTTTAAATGATGGCAGGTGTGTAATGACTTCTATTTAACATGAGTTTTAATGTGATTGGTTAATTCTGGACACAGCCACATGCCCAGTTATAAGAGGGTGTGCACACTTATGCAATCAGGTTATTGTAAGGTTTTTATTTTTCATTTTTCCCCCTCGAAGATTTCAGTTTGTTTTTCGTATAGGTCACGTTAAAAGTGGAAAAAATTCTGACATGATTTATCTTTGTCTCATTCTTTTACATCACAAAAACCTGGCATTTTCACAGGGGTGTGTAGAATTTTTATATCACTGTAGATACATATACAGGTAACATTCAACATAAAGGAAGCAGTACATATACCAGTCACTTTATATACAGGTAACTAGACACACAGGTAACTAGATATACAGGTAACAGTAAACATACAGGAAGCAGTAGATATACAGGTAACTAGATATACAGGTAACAGTAAACATACAGGAAGCAGTAGATATAAAATGTAACTAGATATACAGGTAATAGTCAATATACAGGAAGCAGTAGATATACAGGTAACTAGATATACAGGTAACAGTCAATATACAGGAAGCAGTAGATATACAGGTAACTAGATATACAGGTAACGGTCAATATACAGGAAACAGTAGATATACAGGTAACTAGATATACAGGTAACAGTCAATATACAGGGAACAGTAGACATACAAGTACATTTTGGAATACTGGAAATGGTCTACATAAAGGAAACATTGCATGGTAACTACATATACTCTAAAGGTAACTAGACATACAGGTATTAGTCAACATAAAGGAAACACTAGATTTACAGGTAACTAGACATACAGCTAACTACATATACAGGTAACAATCAACATAAAGGAAAGGGTGCATATACAGGTAACTAGACATAGAGATAAATATAAACGATACATCACATATACAGGTGACTACATTTAGAGGTAACAATCAACATAAAGGAAACGGTGCATATACAGGTAACTAGACATACAGATAAATATAAAAGATACATCACATTTACAGGTAACTAGACATACAGATAAATATAAAAGATACATCACATATACAGGTGACTACATATACAGGTAACAATCAACATAAAGGAAACAGTGCATATACAGGTAAATTGACATACAGATAAATATAAAAGATACATCACATATACAGGTGACTACATATACAGGTAACAATCGACATAAAGGAAACGGTGCATATACAGGTAACTAGACATACAGATAAATATAAAAGTTACATCACATATACAGGTGACTACATTTACAGGTAACAATCAACATAAAACAAATAGTCCATTGTACATGTACGGGATCAACATGTAACAACAACAACAACAACAAAATGAGTAATGAGGAAGTAGGTGATGAATGCAAAGTCCTTTGTGGTGGCCCATCACCATAAAATTGTATTGTATGTTGTGGTTTGCTTTATTCTGGCAAAATTCTTCTTCTGGCTTGCCAGTCTTCTGATATTCATTTATTCTCACTTGATTGCCTTGCAGTCAGAGCATCTAAGCTAACACAAGCAGCAAGAAGAAAAGCAGCTTAGCTAACATTAGCGTAACTCAAAGTACAGCCAACGTAGTGGCTAACTGCAAACACAGACGTCATAATTTTCAAAGTTCACATCTCGCTTTCCCTCCCTCTTTCTCTCCCTCTCGCCACAGTGAGTCAGAGTGTATAATTATTAATACAGTACATTCCATCTGTTTCATCATATCTTTAACCCAGAGGTCAGGTCAAGCCCTTCAATGACGCCTCTGTGTGGATGATGAAGTCTTAAGGGTCACTCTCGTTGGTTTAAATCACACTACCATTTGGCCTTCTCGTGCTGTGGGGATAAATGGGTTGCTGTGTGTGTGTGTGTGTGTGTGTGTGTGTGTAAGAATAATGGTATATGCTTAGAGCTTAAGGAGGATGTATAATTTAGCAGAACGATTTGGGAGATCGACATGTCATTATAAGTACAGCTGTGTGGAGAAAGAAGACGAAGAAAAAGTGAAGAATCCTTCTGGTTCTATTCATGGTTATTGTCAGACCACACTCCCACGCACACACATGCGCATACGCACACACACGGGCACACACTTTACTGGTGTCACAGAAGGCTATTGTGTGTGTGTGTGTGTGTGTGTGTGTGTGTGTGTGTGTGTGTGTGTGTGTGTGTGTGTGTGTGTGTGTGTGTGTGTGTGTGTGTGTGTGTGTGTGTGTGTGTGTGTGTGTGTGTGTGTGTGTGTCTGCATTTCCCCTCGGCACTTGATGGGTTTTCTGGATTTTCATTACGGTAGATGATGTCATTCCAGTTCCGAGTCTGAGTGTGTCAGTACTCCAATGACCAAAGCCCCTGGGCCTTCTGGAGGGGTGTGATGGATTTACAGGCACACACACACATGCAAACACACCAGACTAAGAGACTAAGATACAGAAACAGAGAATACTGGGCTCATGTTTCATTGCTGTCTGAAAGAGGAGAATCGATTAGGGGAGGTTGTTTCTTGAGAGACAGATAGATAGAGTGAAATAAAGTATCAGGTTGATTGATTTTCGACATCCATAGGGTTTTGTTTCTCAGGATGGAACGCCAGGGAGCTACACAGGACTGAGTAAAGGCCAGTTTCCCAACATCATCTTAAGGCTTTGTTCAATGCCAGAACCTTCAGTGTTACATTTTTGGGGTGTTTCAGATTTGTTCTGTTTAATAAAAAAAAAATGTGTTTAATTTTCTTCCTTTTTTTTTTTACTAATTCTTGAGAAAGGATTTGTTGCAGTGTTAAAACTGTTGAAGGAGCACAGACAGAAAGTCTGTTACTAAGAGCCTGATTGTCTACCCCACGAAAACAATACATAGATATGTTGTTACGAGACCAGCCCTGTTGATTACTGCAGAGATACAACCGTCTGTTCACTTTCTTCCGAGCCAATAAGGTCTTGTCAGGGTCATATATCAATGTGAAACTGTGTTCTTTTGTGCATATACATTTATTTATTTATATGGTGAAATTTTGGCATTGATTTTGAAAATATGACTGATCATGCAAACAATTTAAGGATAGTGAAGCCATATGAAGCCATTTATTATCACATAGTTGTTTGGCTCCTTTTTAAATCATAATGATAATAGAAATCACCCAAATGGCCTTGATCAAAAGTTTACATACCCTTGAATGTTTGGCCTTGTTACAGACACATGGTGATACACACAGGTGAAAATGGCAATTAAAGGTGAATTTTCCACACCTGTGACTTTTTAAATTGCAATTAGAGTCTGTGTATGAATAGTTAATGAGTTTGTTAGCTCGCACGTGGATGCACTGAGCAGACTAGATACTGAGCCATGGAGAGCAGAAAAGAACTGTCAAAAGACCTGCTTAAAAAGGTAATGGAACTTTATAAAGATGGAAAAGGATATAAAAAGATATCAAAAGCCTTGCTAATGCCAGTCAGTACTGTTCAATCACTAATTAAGAAGTGAAAAATTTGGGGATCTCTTGATACCAAGCCAAGGTCATGTAGACCACGAAAGATTTCAGACAAAACTGCCAGAATTGTTCGGGATACAAAGAAAAACCAACAGGTAACCTCAGGAGAAATACAGGCTGCTCTGGAAAAAGACGGTGTGGTTGTTTCAAGGAGCACAATACGACGATACTTGAACAAAAATTAACTGCATGGTCGAGTTGCCAGAAAGAAGACTTTACTGCGCCAATGTCACAAAAAATCCCAGTTACAATATGCCCGACAACACCTTGACACGCCTCACAGCTTCTGGCACACCAATTTGGAGTGACGAGACCAAAATAGAGCTTTAGGGTCACAACCATAAGTGCTATGTTTGGAGAGGGGTAAACAAGGCCTATAGTGAATAGAATACCATCCCCACTGTGAAGCATGGTGGTGGCTCACTGATGTTTTGGGTGTGTGTGAGCTCTAAAGGCATGGGGAATCTTGTGAAAATTGACGGCAAGATGAATGCAGCATGTTATCAGAAAATACTGGCTGACAATTTGCATTCTAATGCACGAAAGCTGCGCATGTGACGCTCTTGGACTTTCCAGCACGACAATGACCCTAAGCACAAGGCCAAGTTGACACTCCAGTGGTTACAACAGAAAAAGGTGAAGGTTCTGGAGTGGAGAGCCATCACAGTCTCCTGACCTTAATATCATCAAGCCACTCTGGGGAGATCTCAAACGTGCAGTTCATGCAAGACGACCAAAAACTTTGCATGACCTGGAGGCATTTTGCCAAGACGAATGGGCAGCTATACCACCTGCAAGAATTCGGGGCCTCATAGACAACTATTACAAAAGACTGCACGCTGTCATTGATGCTAAAGGGGGCAATACATAGTATTAAGAACTAAGGGTAGGAGGTAGGGGACTTTTGAACAGGGGTCAGTTAATTTTATTCTTTGTTGCCATGTTTTGTTTTATGATTGTGCCATTCTGTTATGACTTTCAGTTAAATGTGAATCGCATAAGAAATAAAAGCCGTGTTTTGCCTGCTCACTCATGTTTTCTTTACAAATAGTACATATATTACCGATTCTCCAAGGGTATGCAAACTTTTGAGCACAACTGTATACACAGCTCCGGAAAAAAAATGCCTCTTAATTTAAGGTCTCTTAATTTTAACCCTTCTGTTCCTCACACAAAACCTTCCTTTTTCGACTTTTTTGGAAAGGAAAGAAAAAAGTGCAGTGGTCTCTTAATTTTTTCCAGAGCTGTATTTGAGTGGGTTGTGTGTATTGGTAAGATTTTCTTTGTGTCTGTGTGTGTGAGGGCTGTCATTGTCTCTAAATGTCTGATGCAACGTCTGCACTTCACTTCTCCCTTTGCCAGCGGATTGTGCCCACCTGTATCCAATGTATGTCTGCCAGTGTTTCAGTACCCAAACACGCCAAGGTGACCCAGGCACATGGCCACTGCCCAGACATAATGATGTGGTCTGATACGCCGGTCAAGGACCACATTGACTCCATCACACCCTTGGTTCATTGGAATTGGCATTGCAATCTCCTGAACGCCGGAAGACACCAATTGCCCGACAAAGACAGAGCCAAATACATTCGCATTTTATGTTACAATGTAACCTTTATTATAAGACATGTTCTACCTGAAATGGCCCTGAAATCCTCATCTCACAGTACTCTGTTAGCGTTGAGTTGTTTATCCCTTGCCCTACTGTGTCCTTGGTTCTTTAGTTTGACGTCATCAATCTGTCCACACTAAATTAGGGTGATAAACAGGAGTCTTGGCCAAACACTATAGTTTTTCAATGAACAAATGGGGTTAGAATTTCGCTATTCAGGCGATGAACAGAGTGCCGAACCACGCAGTAGTTGAAGTCCCAATTCTGTTTCATAATCTCTTTGTTTCAAAGGTTAGCAACGCCACACAGGGGCAATTCACCTAAAGTCCTTCGTTCTCTTTTTTGTTTTCATCGTTTTCTATTTATTAAAGTTGGTTAAGCATGGTTTGTTTTTGGTAACTGCGTAATAAATCAATCCAAAAAAGTTTTTGGTTCCAATTTTTTTGCTGTGACTTGTAGAGTTGTCCATTGGTGGTGTGTCATTCATTTTAACCATGAGCGTTTTACCAAGCCAATGTCAAACTTATCTCGCACTCCATCACCAGGTGGAACACTGCTGCTGTTCTTTCGCAATTAGGGGAACGCTCTCTGACCTTGGGTTCCCACGTTATCTGCAGACAGGGGAAGTCAAAGAGATTTGTGGTGATGGGTGACTTGAAATAAGGACAGCGCATCTCCGAAATGTCCAAATCGACATTGTTCTGTGAGGCACTGTTTTATTTGTGTCCCACTCAGTGGGTAAGAGCATGGTACTTGCAATGCCAAGGTTCTGGGTGTTTAAAACGCCATGCACTCACTGCTGTGAGTCATTCTGGATAAGAGCGTCTGCTAAATTACTTAAATGCAAATTTGCTTTTTAAAGCAAAATGAGCATTTTGCTTGAGTGATTTTGAGATGGCACGGAATTCCAACTATATCAAACAGTGTTTCTTGCATTCGTTTTGGATTAAGGAACAGTGAAAATGCCCCTGGTAGAATGCCTGGTAGTTTGTGTGTCTGTCAGAGATGTTGGCTGATTAAATAGAACACCTAATGTTGAACTGGCATATTTCTTACAGACAAGTGATGAATTTAATTGCTCTTCTGTCTTTACCATATGAGAGTTGTGTGTGCACTTTGTTGACATGATTGGAATGAACGAAAAGCCAAGCTACATTGTGCTGTACCAGCTGTAGCCGATCAAGTCATTTATTCAAAGCCCCCGAACATATTATTGGTGGTACATTATTGGTCGGAAAAACTATATGCCGTATGACGTAGCATCAGAGACTCCTCCCCGTCTTTAAAACCATTGAATTACTATTCTTTGACTGTTGCATTTAGGAAACTCGGGTGACACCAATTAATATTGCTTCGTCACCGTGTTCAATAGGCACCTTTTTCATAGGTGCCGATGTAGAGTCATGGGCATTCTTAGGCTGGCTGTGTTTTTTTAACTAGCGGTACATTCATTTGAAAAACAGTGGAGGACAGAATAACACACTTTACACGGTTAACGTTAGGTGAGGATCTGTTTTAGAAGAGATCTAAATTCTATTAGATATCTTCAGTCTACAATTTTGCAAAGGATGTGAAGCCTATTTTTTCAATAACAGATTGTTCTCAATTATAGGGTGCGTCGAAATCTAACCAGAACAATTCCCACTGCCATTTTATTATAAATAGTTCTGTGATTTGCTCTACTTTAGGCTAGTGTCCTCCTCTTTGGGCATGCTAGAAGTTTTTTTTTTTTGTTTGCGGTGATGTAACATTGTGTCTGGTTGAACGCAATGTTTCCAGCGGCTGTTAGAATCAGGAAATGCTGCTTTGCCATTCGTGGGCATCGAAATGATCATCCGCCTAGTGCCTCTCAACACAGTGTAGCCTACTACCTGTTCACCCACAACGTGGTGCCCACGCTCCAGTCCCGCTCTGTCGTCAAATGTGGACAGCGGTAGACCTGATCAAATGGGTTACCGAAGACAGTCAGAGGCTTTAAGGTCCTAAAGTTGTCCAACCACACCGACACGTGGTGAATGAGGCGCAAACGGGGTTACTTCGCACTTCGACGGCTGAAGAAATTTGCCGTCGAAGAACCACACAAAACAGATTCGCCGTCGACGTACAATTCAGGACTGTATCATCGCCCGCCGCGGTAACTGCCCAGGCCGCCGTCATGTTGCACGACAGAGGGTGGCGAGGTTAGACCAAAGTGCCCCTTTGCACTCACGCACGGATGCACACATACACACCGTGGACACAGTCTCTCTTCACATTACTGAAAGCACTGTTTAGGTCGAGTTTCGCAGCAAGGTTGCCAGATAACATTGACAGTATGCTGCACAATCACCCGCGGACTCCACAAAAAAAACACTCAAACGCTAATTCTTCTATACAGCCCTATCTGTAAATCAACCCACCCGAACCCATTTTTGCACGCACATTGTCATTAACAATAACCCAATTGTGTAGCAAACCACTCCGTCTGGTAACGCTGTTTCGCAGCCCTTGATACAACACGTGTCATGTAGCGCGTGAGTGACTAATTCAACTTTGAACCGTTGACACTTTTCGCCATGAACTCCCTCCATGAATGATTCAGTTCCCCGGGGGTTTTACCCACATGCGCGTGAGTTTGCTAGAGAGGGAGCACGCGCGCGAAAGAGAGATAGTGGAGGGAGTACAAGGAGGAGGATCGAGGGAATTAATGCGATTCCAGATTACATATGTATGTGATTCTGCCGTTGCGTGGGTGGTCATTTGTTGAGAAGCGAGACCAGGAAGGGAGAGAAAGAGAGCGACGCTGGTTCGACGAGTTCAAAAGATAACCGAATTGATTCGTTTGAAATGTTTCTGGATGAAATCTCCCGATACGCCCTGTTTCGTTTTAAGGTGTACCCGTTGTCTTTTGTCTTCACCCGGGGCGCTGGCCATCCGCATTGATGTGTCTGATAAATCACTAACACTCATGGGACAGTTTAAAGTGGTTTTGCGACGGTAGGCCGTCTTAACATTTAAAAAAGTTACCACAGTGAGACTGGCCGATGAAACACATTTCGTTCTCTACGGAGTTGGATTTAATCTGACCAAAAATAAATAAATAAAAGTTAAGACCTTTCTTACCGAGCAGCTGTTAACCACCCAATGTTTTATTCATCTAAGGAGCATGGCTGTAGCACCAGTATTTATGAAATGGAAATATGCACTAAAAGTAGCTAACGGTTCAGCTCTTGTTTGCAGCTGAGTGGAGCAGTAGCCTATGTAATGGCCTTACAGTTCAGCTGCAGCATTGTGGCCTGTGTTTAGAAGGGCTGGTTTCAATATGTAGTTTGTGATTTTCAGTTCCCGGATTTCTAAAGGTAAACTATATTGTAGTTATTTAGGTCTTTGTATCTGGAAGACAAGTAACTGAATGTATGATGTAATACTGTGTGTGTCTCTCTCTGTCTGTCTGTCTGTATGTGTGTCTGTGTTTAAGTATGTTTAAAGAAGGTTGAAATAATGTTGGCTGGGATATAAATGAATGGGAATGGAAGATTTCTGATGACGTGCACTGTCAAGGGGTTGACTGTGTGCGCGCCCTTCGGGGAAATTTGAATGCGATCCTTCGTTCTTTCATCTTTCAAACATTAATAAACAAGGAGCTATTCAGTTGCTGTGGTTTGGGAGGGCATGCAATTAACCGTGGAGTTAAACCAGGCAGAACCAGCCAAACACACATGGAGAGCTTCCTCTCGTTCAAGAGAAATTAAACTGTCAAACCCGTATGTAGCTTCATGTTGTGCGTACGCTGCCTGTATGTAGTCTTATGTCACCTGTATGTAGTATGTATAGCTATATGTAAACCGTATGGATGAAGTGTGTATATAAACTGGATGTAGATTGTATGCAATCTTATGTCACCTGTCTGTAGCCTGTATGTAGTCTTTGTGTGGTGTTCTATAAAAACAACCATTGAATTTGCCGATCTCTCGTCTGTCCCTCCCTCTTCAACTATTTCTTTCTCTTTCTTCCTCTCAATCTCCTTTCCTCTCGCACTTTCTCCCTCTCTGTCTTTCCCTCTCTCTCCCAATTTGGAGGGGTTGGGAGGCTAAAGCTTGGTTGGACCTTGTTTCTAAAATGACACATATCCTTCTTCCCTCTCTTTCTCTCTCCTTCCCTTATTCATAGGTTCCTACAAAGGGATGTGTAAACAGATAGATCATTTTCCAGAAGACACAGACTTCCAAGCAGATGGCGCGGAGTTCTTTTTACGTGAGTCCATCCTTTTCTCTTTCGGCGTGTGCCTCTCACCTTCTGCACCACCTCACTCTCATTCCACCTTGTGAATCCCCGCTACCACCTAGTGACCAGGAGGTTTCCCTACCCAAGTTACCCGCCATGAGGTCACATGGTTTTTGCACTATACATATAGAAGGTCACACAAGGCACAGGTGGCTAATCATAGAGTAAGATAGAAGATTCTAGGTCCCAAAAAGCTAATTTTAAAAGGGGCAGCGATTTGAAGTATTTAACAGAGTGGGACCTCATTTGCATTAATTTCATATGGGTTTGTTTTTTTGGATCCCCTTTGATTTAGGAAGGATTGCATGATCCTATCCAGATCATCAGGAATAATCAGTCAATGAATACTGGGAGCTAACATCCCATGACTGCAGGGCGAAGTAAAGCGCCAACGTAGATCCATTTCAAAATGGAGATGGCCTCTGCCAATGATCTCACAGAGGCTATAATGGGAGAGATGCAATGATTCAGTAGCTCTCTGAGGCTATGCTTCAAACTTATTCAATGTAGGGTAAAAAGTTACTTTGTAATTTCACTCCTGTTGTTGTATTTTAAGGCCTGCCTCTGAGAAAGGGACTGCCCCTGTTTCTATAGTGATGTGTGTTGTGTGACAACGTTGGCCTGGTTTCCGGTGTCTTCAGCTCACATTTCACTCCCTGTTCTTCATTTCATGTGCATGAAATGAAGAACAGGGAGTGAATGCCATCATTCCAATTATGACAATGCAGACAATTGTCATAATGAAGTGTACTCCAGACAGTGCAGTCTCAGCTGTACTCCAGTCGCAACGATGACACAAATATTGGAACGTCGTTTTCTCCATTGAGTGTCCTGGTATCCAACTGATAAGTGATGATTGGCGGTTTGTCCATATGGAAGCCATGTCTGTTAGGGGTTGCTCACTCATGTCTAAATTCTCAACCTGAGGAAATGCTGCAATTCCAAAATGCACAAAATCTCCCAATTTCACTTTCAATCCACAAAATGCAAATGCAACAATTAGCCTGGCCGAACGTTTGATTATGAGGTAGTCGGGTCAAACCCCTGGCCACTTCTGTCTCGATCATGCTGGCAATTTCAGCTACAGGCGCACTCAACTGGATTAGGCCAGTGAATGAGGAGGAAGCGGAGGAGGATGAGGAACCAGGGCTGTGGCTCTCCAGATGCTTGGCCAATTAGGACACATTCTTCTAAAAATATTTCAGTCTTACTTATTTGGGTCACACCTCTCTCTGCTCATACTCAGTGCCTCCATCTCTTAATCCCTCCATCCTGCTTTCCACATCCACCTCTCCGTTCCCTCGAAGGGGGTGTGCCTATCTGGTAGGTAAAGGGTGGTGGTGGTGTGGTGGCATGGAGGGGTGATACAAAATACCAGTGTAAGTCGCTCTGGATAAAAGTGTCTGCTACATGACTTAAATGTCAATGAGAGCCCCCAGGTAGCGCATAAACACGCCTGGCCAACGTTGGCACAACCAACACACGAGACGTCAGCGTTTACCCATTAAAGACGTAGTGTAGACAGCGTTTA
>JACXGI010020083.1:0-11466 GCA_016801175.1 Esox masquinongy | reverse complement strand
TCAAGGAGTCTGCTAAAAGATTCAATTCCTTTCCCCAAGGTTGGAATGGGGCCTGAGATGAAAACATGTTGTTGAAAGTTGTTTATTTTCTCCAGTAGCATAGAAAAATCCTTTTTCAGGATCTCAGAGACAGTTTTCCTTTGTAGAGTGTCAAAAGACCCTGTGTGGATAGGATGTGGCAGGATGTGGTAGGATGTGGTAGGATGTGGTAGGAGGACAGGATGGGGGAGGATGGGGAAGGATGTGGCAGGTACAGCATAGTACAGGGTGTATTATTCTAGTCAGCCAACAGAGGGCAATGCAGGGCGTATTAATGTTGTCTGCCAATAGACCATAGTACAGTGTATAATAATGTTGTCAGGCAATATAGCATACTTCTGGGTTTAGTAATGTTGTCAGCCAACAGAAGTCAGTGTGGGGGTGTAGTACTGTTGTCAGCCAATTGAGGGCAGTACATGGTGTAGAAATGTTGTCAGCCAACACAGGGCAGTGCATGGGTGTATTACACTTGTCAGCCAACAGAGGGCAGTGCAGTGGTGTATTACTCTTGTCAACCAAAAGAGGGCAGTGCAGGGAATAGTAATGTTGTTTGCCAATAGACCATAGCACAATTTGTAATAATGTCATCGGGCAATATAGCATACTTCTGGGTTTAGTAATGTTGTCAGCCCACAGAGGGCAGTGCGGGGGTGTAGCACCATTACTCCATGCATTAATCTACACAAATTCTTGATGACAAATAAAGTCTTACAAGATTCTTCACAGATGTTGTAAGACTTTCCCCATCCCTGTAATGGTGTCATCTCTAATTATATAATAATGTAAAAAGTGAATGTGGTTTCTGTGAATTGCAAGAACGAGGCCTTGGAGCATTTATTCTAGGGGTGTTCATATAGTAAAACCTTTTGGACTGACATGATAATATATATTAGTGGTAAGATATGTGCTCCTATAAACATTACTAAATTTGAAATTATTTTTTATTTCACACACAATCATAGTGATTACCAATACACTATGAATTTACTGAATTTATTAGGCAATTATTTTATTTATAAGATTAAATCCATGAGAAAAAATCCTCTCTTCAATAACTTTCTAACTGACTATAACATCCCTGAAAGTAAATAACAAATTATCAAAGAAATCTTTACAATGTGTGTCTCGGTGTAAACTAATTGTAACGTAAGGCAATTTATTTGAATTTTGTTCATTTAAATGTTTTTATTTCTCTATTATGTATTTTATTTTTATCTTTTTGTTGGTTATTGATATGGGGTTATCCATATTCCTAACTGTGTTCTTTAGAATGTGTTATTCGAGAAAGAAATAATTTATTATTACAGAAGTCACATCTTCCTGACATATGCTTACCCATAATATATTTCTTCAACCCACCGTGTCCAACTTTTAACCTAGTAAAAATGACTTCCTAAGCGATTTGAGATTCAAACTATTATTTACTATTCGTGGACAGGAAGTCACGTGACTATGTTGTGGACTTCTGGGTAAATTGTCTATAAATTCTACCGGCCTTCTCTGCACTATCTATCTGACTGTCTCCCTGATGATGGCTGAAGTGTTCCACAATAAAAACATTACCTTGTGTGTTTGGGGGTGGGGGGGGTTCTAAAACCCGCAGAAAGTTCATTTTTAATTAAAAAAAGAGATACTTTCATTGTTAGGTACATACAGTACAGTTATGGTAAATACTTATTTTAAAATTCAGACCCACCACGCATGGATAGGCCTATAAACAGGAAGTCAGACACCATGCATGGATAGGCCTATAAACAGGAATTCAGACCCACCACGCATGGATAGGCCTACAAACAGGAATTCAGACACCATGCATGGATAGGCCTATAAACAGGAATTCAGACACCATGCAAGGATAGGCCTATGAACAGGAATTCAGACACCATGCAAGGATAGGCCTATGAACAGGATGTCAGACACCATGCATGGATAGGCCTATAAACAGGAAGTCAGACACCATGCATGGATAGGCCTATAAACAGGAAGTCAGACACCATGCATGGATAGGCCTATAAACAGGAATTCAGACACCATGCATGGATAGGCCTATGAACAGGATAAATGTTACCGTTGGACACTGTGTGGCCAGTAGTCCTCCGACATTCCTTCCTCGGTACATTGGAACTGATTGGACGTTTACCCATCCGACATTCTTTCCTCGGTACATTGTAACCGATTGGACGTTTACCCATCCGACATTCTTTCCTCGGTACATTTTAACCGATTGGACGTTTACCCATCCGACATTCTTTCCTCGGTACATTGTAACCGATTGGACGTTTACCCATCCGACATTCTTTCCTCGGTACATTTGAACCGATTGGACGTTTACCCATCCGACATTCTTTCCTCGGTACATTGTAACCGATTGGACGTTTACCCATCCGACAACTACAGTTGGGGCCAAAAACAGGTCAGAAAACGGAGCAGCGAACAGCTCCAAACAGAACCTGAGCCTCCAACTGAACAAAACAGGGTTTCGGCAAAATATTAAAAACTCACATTACTCAGTGTATGCTTGTTCCGATATATAAATAATGAAAAGGGTATGTTAATCTATTTAGGCTGGATTTAACGAAGAAAACAAGACTTACCTTTCCTATCCAGGCCATCCTAAACATCTAATCAGACAATGGTTCTGGCCATGTGGAGCTTGTTGGGCTTCGTGGCGAGTAACCGAAAGCACCTTTCTGACGTTTGTTGTTGCTTAGATGAGCATCTATTGAGGCGCGCGACAACGCATATTGGGTCGTTTACCGCATTGGGGCCCTTTCTCCTCCATATAAATATTGTAGCGTACCGTTATTCGTGTACTTCGCCTTCTCCATGGAACCTGGATTGATGTGTGCTGCTAGTGGACGGTGGAAGCGGCGCCCCGCCTTCTCATGGTCACGTGATCCAGCGGAATCTGATTGTAATTCTTGATTCCTTCTTTGCAGCGGATCTGGCCTGTTGCAGCACGGTGACGTGTTTGGATGAAGTAGAATAGAAAACTGAATAGAATGTAATAGAATAGTTGGCATAACCATTCAGGCTTTGAGATCTTTGGGAGACATTGGGGTCAGTGGGAGACACTGGACTGAATGGGAGACACTGGGGTCAGTGGGAGACACTGGGGTCAGTGGGTGACACTGGAGTCAATGGGAGACACTGGGGTCAGTGGGAGACACTGGGGTCAGTGGGAGACACTGGAGTCAATGGGAGACACTGGGGTCAGTGGGAGACACTGGAGTCAATGGGAGACACTGGAGTCAATGGGAGACACTGGGGTCAGCGCAGTGGGCGACACCAGCATGTCAGAGAGAAATCCTGTTGATATTCAGATCTGTTTTTGTTTGATTGTGTTGGTGTAAAAAATATGTTTTTGTTTGATTGTGTTGGTGTAAAAAGATCTGTTTTTGTTTGATTGTGTTGGTGTAAAAAGATTTGTTTTTGTTTGATTGTGTTGGTGGACTGTATTGTGTCACTGCATCACTGACTGGCCTGTCAGAGAGAGAAACGTTTCTATTTCAGGTGAGATTTTCCTTCCAGTCCAGTGAAATGTATGAACTTTGCTGCCCACTAGCAGATTTACAAAACACTAAGAATTAAAAAATTGCAGAATGATGTTAACCTTTATTTGACCTTGTAAGTTGACTGAGAACAATGCAATATACAGAATCAAACTAGGAGCAGTTAAGGTTAACTACCTTGCTCAAGAAGAGAACAACAGATTTTTCACTGTCAGCTCATGGATTCAAACTAGCAACTTTTCAGTTCTTGCTGCCTGCAATAAAATATAGTATGTCATGGCTTCAATGTGATTAGCTCTTCAAACAACTCGACTGTACAAGCCATTAAAGACTAAAAACCAATTAAAACATTCACTTTACAAATATAACAAGTGATTATAGAAAAATTGCCAAATGAATATTGTAATGCATTTAGTGTTAGAGAATGACAAATGACTCACTATTGAATGACAAGTGAATTATTAAGTTTTTTGAGTAGATAACAAATCCAGCAACCTTTGACAGAGCATAACATGGGCCAAACTCCTCCCATAAACCAGCTGTTGTTAGATGTGGAAGCAGCTGGCACACTGGCGGTAGACTGGAAGGAAGGTCACAGCCCCTGGCACACTGGCGGTAGACTGGAAGGAAGGTCACAGCCCTTGAAAAGGGCCTGAAACAGTCGGCTATAGACGGCAATCTGAGCCGTGATCAGCTGAGAAAATGAAGCGTAGGACCCTGGACAGCGACTCTATAATAGATATTTTAATGAAGGTTCACACCCAAAACCACAACGAATTAAAACGACACTCCCTTGAACATCAGGCGCTGGAGCAAGATTACTACCGCTCTACGTTTCTCATCAACGAGGGGATAAGGACCGTTAAGATGGCGTAAAGGGATATAAAGACGATTAGTGGATACTTTCACAAAACAGAAAGTCTAAACCAGAAACCAAGAGGATACTATCCAAATCTAAGGGACCACGGAGACACAAAATCGACGTTGAACTTGAATGGAAATGTTGTCAACTCCATCCCGAACATTATTCCGGATCACACCAAAGGAAATCAAAATGGTCATCAGAAATGTATTTGGCATGCAACAGCATTCAGCAAGGAGGGGGTTGGCTGCGATTTATCGATTTCCCATTGGATGTCTTGCAAGAAGACAAGTTCCAAAACAGCCGCTACGCTGAACTACGGTCAAAAACCAGGCATCGACCGAACTGAGACGTTAACTTACTGTAAACTTTCCCCCGGCGCAGAGGCCAGCGGCTCAGCCGTCGGAACCAGGGACCGCACTCGCATCTTCCACGTTGCTAATGTCATGTCCAAGACTGCCATCCAGAAGGGCCTGAGAGAGCTGGTCCTTGAGTACAATAGACCCAGGGGTCTGAGCAGTCTCAAAGATGAAAATCAAAAGGTCTTACGAGCAAGAATCACTGCCTTTATGAAAGGAGTATCAAAGTAAAAATAGCCTGATGGAGAGAGGGGATTAGGCATTTAGCCTACCTTTTATGTGGTTCTTTTTATGCTACCATTGAAGTTTAGACTTTAACTTCTGTATTTAGCTGTCATCTATATTAAAAGCATACATTAAAACAGTGAAAGCTAGAATAATTCAAGCCCTGAATGGCCAAGCGCGACCAACATAACGTCCTGTGTGGTGACTAGTGACTGCTCACATACGTAGCAATGCAAAGGAAACTAAAGCCTACATTCTGAAAATCAGAAGATTTTGTCCTGAGGAAGGCAAGTGTTCGAGTACAGAAAGGTCGGATTGTGATGAAGACCAAACCAACGGCCACGAGAATGTTTTTCTCAACCTGGTCGCGGGGGTCAGCTCACGCGTGGATGGACTGGCAATGCGGTAGTGGAGTTCATCAAACTGTGCAACAAAACCTTCTACTGGTTGTTCGCGCGATCGGGCAGTGCAGGCATAGTTCGGAAATTGATGGCAAGGAAGTCAATATATCTTCTGGACAAGACGGACACCCTGGTCATACCCCTGAGGTAGCCTATATAACATTGTTACGAGTAGAGCGAATTATTCCACATCCATCTGTTCCATTAAAGGTCCAGAAGTTTGTTTGGAGACTACAGCACACTCTTGCCCTGAGCACACTAATGAGTTAGGATTTGGTCTTACGGTAGAAATCAGGCTGGGGTCTTCAATTCAAGATGTATAGGCTACGTCTGCCGGACTGTGAGTTCTTTTTAATTAAATCTGGGAGGGGGGGGGGGAATAGGATGCTTGTGGATAGGATGCTTCCCAATACCGTAATTAACTCATTAATGTTGGGAATGTAGCTCTCTTGCCTTCATCTGCAAATACGATCGAATATATGCTTTATTCAGTGCTGTGATCATAAGCTTCAAAGTAAGTGTAAGTACTGCATTTACTAAACGCTTTAGAATTTGATTGACAGCTGAGTATTTTGCTATTATGTAGCCTTAGTAAGACATGCATGCTAAAATTATTTGCTTTCCGTCCCTGGTGCTGAAGTTACTATTCTACATTGGGAGGTAAGAGTTGATCATACTCCTCCTTAGTAAAGATACTGTTCTTTAATACTTTACCTCTAGGATGGACATTAAAGCCTGCATCTGTTTTTTTGTAAAGATTTGACAAGATTAACAAAATCCCATATTAGCTGTTACAGGAGATGTTTGTAATAGGGGGCATTTTTTGAGGGAGTACCCCTTTTGTTTTACATGTCAAAATAAAACAGGTCCCAAAATAAAACCATACATATGCTGTAAGGCCCCTCCCTGTCTGCTCAGGCCTATAGTACTACGGTCCACAGCAGGGCCTCAACTACCTTCCTGGAGGGCCAATAGATGGTCACTCAACCTGGGTTGTTCTTACACAGGAAAATGTATTCTGACCCTGACACATCAGAATTCAGAATTCACCCGTGTAAACCCACCAGAGGTGTGAATCAGTCCCGTATTAGGTGTAAGGGGCCCTTTGGGTGTGGATGTGAATCAGTTATATATTAGGTGTTAGGGGCCCTTTGGGTGTGGATGTGAATCAGTTATATATTAGGTGTTAGGGGCCCTTTGGGTGTGGATGTGAATCAGTTATATATTAGGTGTTAGGGGCCCTCCAGGTGTGGATGTGAATCAGTTATATATTAGGTGTTAGGGGCCCTTTGGGTGTGGATGTGAATCAGTTACATACTTGGTGTTAGGAGCCCTCGAGGTCTGGATGTGAATAGCCCTGAACAGGCATGTCGAGGCCAGAAGGTGCTGCTGCAGTCCGGCCTGCTGGAGGCCCCATCTGCATCCTGAGCTCCACCCTTCTCAGCCCCATAACCCTGGAGGTGCTGGAGGAACACGGCCACGTCGCCATCACCAGGGAACTGTGTGTGTGTGTGTGCGTGTGTGTGCGCCTGTCTGTCAGCTCAGCTGTAAATACCCTCAACTCTCAGCTGTGCTCTAATGAGTGCCGGTGGGGTTTCAGTGTTGCCAAATAACCATGATGTTCGTCTCTAGTTGTCCAGGACACACAGGATGTTGGTAAAAAATAAACACAAAGAGAAATGTAGAAAAACTGATCCAGACCTTGAGTTGTTTTTTTACTGTTAACTGGTTAATGTCTTAGGATACACTAAACAAAAGTGTGAAGACAGTTTGCGATTTCAGAAGACAAAAATATTTTGCTAGGCTATGCATTTACAGTGAAAGATGGTGTTGACAGAAAAGCACAAAAGATTTTGTGGAAGATACCCTGTAGATGGCTTGTGAGTTGGTGTTTTAATATTTTCCCATGCAATACCTGCTAAAATAAAGGCTTTTCCGCAGGACGCTTCCTTTGACCCAGCCCTTGTCTAAATTCAGTACTTTTCTAAGACCCTGCCCTTGTCTAAATTCAGTACTTTTCTAAGACCCTGCCCTTGTCTAAATTCAGTACTTTTCTAAGACCCTGCCCTTGTCTAAATTCAGTACTTTTCTAAGACCCTGCCCTTGTCGAAATTCAGTACTTTCTAAGACCCTGCCCTTGTCTAAATTCAGTACTTTTCTAAGACCGTGCCCTTGTCTAAATTCAGTGCTTTCTAAGACCCTGCCCTTTTCATATTCCAGTGCTTTCTAAGACCTTGCCCTTAGACTTGCCAGTCTAAATTGGCTGCTTCAGTAGACAAAGCCAGAACACAAGAGGAAGCAGAGACTTAAAGCTTCATCCTGATTTACCGTGGACAGCCATAAAAAGAACATACACACTAAAAGGGACTGCTGTATTAGAATGGTTTTCGTCTGGTTTCTCCCGATACAGATAAAGCCTCGGACTAAAGAAGGCTAACACCATGAAGAATCTCTATTGAAGATGCTTATTAACACAAGATTTGGTTAGATGTCCTTGGAGTAACTCATTATCTCTCTGGGACCCCAACACCTCCGGTCTCCAAGGCCCTGCGTGGGGGGTGGGGGTTGGGGTGGGTGGGTGGGGGGGGGGGTATGGCTGTGATGGCTGTGATGCAGAGTTGGCCACAGTTTTCGATTCAGACAATTCAGAAAATGACCAGCGTAATACAGTTGTAACACAGGTGTAAAACAGTTGTAATACAGGTGTAATACAGGGGGATTTATTATACTTGATGAATTGACTGAATAGTAATCTGACAAGGCACAAACCCCGGTGTGAGGTGGTGCGCGTGTGTGTGTGTGTGTGTGTGTGCGCGCAGAGATGTGGATGGGCCATCCTTCTGTTTATTAGCTTATGTTTTAATTGGAAAGAGTTCAGTTGTAAATAACTGAAAACAGGTGTGTGTGTGGAGGGACAAAATGTGCAGGCCACTGAGTAGTCCAGAACCCTGATCCAAACAGTCTGTGGTGAATAGTTATCCTAGTCAGAACCCTGATCCAAACAGTCTGTGGTGAATAGTTATCCTAGTCAGAACCCTGATCCAAACAGTCTGTGGTGAATAATACTTTTCAAATCTTCTGTTATTGTCCAAATATCACACCACACCCTATTCACTACATAGTGCCCTTCTATTGGACAGTTTCCTATGTTAGTACTACAGGTTTAGAAACAGTTTCCTATGTTAGTACTACAGGTTTAGAAACAGTTTCCTATGTTAGTACTACAGGTTTAGAGACAGTTGCCTGTGTTAGTACTACAGGTTTAGAGACAAGCTTCTGTGTTAGTACTACAGATTTAGAGACAGTTTCCTGTGTCAGTACTACAGATTTAGAGGCATGTTAAAGCTGTGTTAAAACAGTGTCCAGGGGTTTGGAAAACACTCTTCCAAACCCAGATTTCCTCTTTTATTTCATTGGCTTTATGTGACATTCTTCAGGATGAGTTAAGTTTAACTGACTGTCTTTGTAATGTGTTAATTTCCTCTCAGATAGAGTGATGGCCACCACTGCCTCACAGGCTCTGTGAGGATCCTGGGTTCAGCCCACACACTTTCAAATCCTCACCTATTACATTGTTATATGGTTACATTGTTACAATTGCATTCACTTGTTCGGTAAATGTTTTGTTAAAATTAAGTTGATGCTGTGGATTCACTGATTTGCTTGATTTGTATTAATGGATTGATATGTTTTAACCGTTGTCTGTCAATAATCGGGTGTTCTTCACAGTTAACAGTCTGTCTGTTAGAGAGTTCTGTTCACCACAATCCTGATAAGAACAGCCTGTGGTTTGACTAGCATTTTCTTATAACTTAAGAAGTCTGTGTTTGTGTGTGTGAATCTGATTATGTATGTCAGAATGTAATTCTGTTTGAATGGTTTGTGAGTGTTTGTGTAACATCTACAACTCCATTATTGATGTAGCTAGCTGTTCCGTATTTAGTGCACTACATCATGGGCCTCAGTCTAAAGTAGTGTGCACTACATCATGGGCCTCAGTCTGAAGTAGTGTGCACTACATCATAGGCCTGAGTCTTAAGTAGTGTTCACTACATAGGGAATAGGGTGGCATTTAGTTTGACTAATGGATCTGAGTCTGTGGTTCTGATAAGGGGCTGTTGTGATTGGGTTAAGGCTTGCCTTTGATTGCAGGAAGGATTTGGGTCTGTGTGTGTATTCTGTCATCCCATCCTGTTAGACAGTCGAGTGTTAAAGATGACAGATAATCCGACCGTGGTGGGACCTCTTAATCCTCACACGTGCCTGCGACATTAACCCCTGACCTCGCCCCCCAGGCCGATGAGCGCATATGAGCCTGGAACATCTTCCATTCTACGTTGGCCTGGGGAGGCACTGTGTCAGTATGTTGGAGGGTAACACATTTATGATCTTTCAATATAAGCAAATCAAAACACAACAAAGTGTGGCTTTACGGAGCAGCATTTCTTTCATTAGATCCTATGATGGAACACTTTTGTTCCATCCAGCCTGGCCTGAGCCAGGCACTAATGGCTAACAACACTTTTTGTCTTATAGAATGGAGTAAAACTGCTTTTTTAAGCTGCAAGTCAGTGCTGGCGACTCAGTACTACCGAGTCAGTACTACAGAGTCAGTACTACCAAGTCAGTACTACAGAGTCAGTACTACCGAGTCAGTACTACAGAGTCAGTACTACCAAGTCAGTACTACAGAGTCAGTACTACCGAGTCACCTCAGCTGGGACGTGACTGTTACAGGGTAGCGATTGGTGCCTCTGTGCACAGAACACACAGGTTAATGAGTTGTGGAAGATGAGTGGCCACTAAGCCAATAAAACCAATGCCTATGGCCCCGGGAATTTTTCCCAGCTTTCTTATTGGCTAATGAAGGCCACGTTGGCCGAAACATTCCACCTCTTTTGCAAATTTTGGAGGTGAATGGGAAGTGTCATGGAATGAAAGAAGTGTCTGGGAATGAGATTGGTAAAAACAAAAATAACTTTTAACCTAAACTAAAAGTCTATTCAATAATTGTGGGCCAGATTTAGGGTAAAACCAGGTTTAGGGATTAGGTTAAGAATTTAAATTGGGGTTAGGATTAGATTTAGTGTGAGGGGTTATGTTTAAGGTTAGGTAAACACTGTCAAACACTCCATACAGACACACCTTAAAACTATTTACTTCCATGTATTGCTGTATCATCATTTAGTTTGTCACAGTATTTCGCTAATTAAATAAAATAACGAAAGGCCCTTTTTGTAAGGGTTTATACATGTCATTCGGAAAACTCAGGTCTTTCATGCAACAACAGGATGATCAGCTATTTGTCAACAATTGAGAAACTGTACAGTCTGAGCACATTTCTATTTAACAACAAGAGGGTTTTAAACCTGAACTGATTCTAAACCCCATACAACATCAATCCTGGTACCCCTCCCATCATTCATGCACACCAGGCTACGACACCCCATAAAGTCCTCCACCGTTCTCCCGTTGCCATCTGTCCGCACACTCCCCCACACTTCGTTATGTGCATTAAAATCCCCACATCACCTTTCCCTCATTAAATCTCATCAACCTCTTCCAACGTCCCCAACACCACTCGCTCACAGGGATTATAGAAGTTCACTATCTCTATATTCTCTTTATGTCCTACAATTTCTATACCCACACAATCTGACACCATTTCCTCCACCCTTCTGTAGTTCACACCAACTTTAACAAATGTAGCACAGCCCCCAACCACACCCTCCACTCTGTCACACCTAACTGACCTGAAGCCCGGGATCACAAAATCCAACATGGGGGATCACAAAATCCAACATGGGCTTAAACCACGTTTCTCATACACACACCACATCAGGTACCACATCCATACTATACAAAAACATCTTAAACTCCTGCCCATTAGCCACCAAACTCCTTGCATTCCATTGAAGCACCACCAACATCATCCTAGGCCTGCACACTCACCCCCCTTCACTTCTTGTCCCTTTCAACACCTCATGAATCATTTCCCTGGTAACTTCAGAAATACAGAGAAACTCCCTAGGAACACGTACCACTAGATCTATTCGCGCAGACTTTTT
>JACXGI010020082.1:0-11459 GCA_016801175.1 Esox masquinongy | reverse complement strand
TTTTGCCTTTCATACAGATGAGGTTTCTAAATGGTGACCCAGAAGTCTGTTTTTATGGGTTTTTATTGTAGCCAAGGGGTTTGTGATTACCAGGATACATCATAATAGATTATATCTGTTACAGAAATGAATCTAGGACCCAAAATGTCCAAGTCGTGAAATCCGGCCGAAATCTCCTCGGACCTTGGAGGGTTAAATAAACCTCTAATGGGTTGCAGAAAAAACAACCATATTATCTGCAATGACATGAGATAAAGAGGTGTTAAACTAATTAAGTGCATTCTGTAATATTAATGACAGTAAGCCATTTTATCTTTGACGTTTGGATTTGAAATGAAAAAAATACGATTAGATTAAAATATAAATCGTCTACTATGATCTGAGGGTATTTGTGCATTCATCTGTTTTATTATTTAAAAACGACAAAAATGTTTATACATAGATATCAGAGCACCTAAGGTATTAGGGCACTTGACTGGACAGGTGTTTCTGGCTAGTCATGAGAGAGCTGTCTTCATTCTACGCTTTGCATATGCAATACAAAATAATAACTACATCTAAAATTACATTAAAAAAAATACAGTATGTTGAAATCACTATGGATCTATAAATGTTTTAATAGATGCTCTTTCCTGGCCCACAATTAATTTTGACCAACAAATCATACATTACAAAACAAGCAAGGTGCCCTCCTTTGAATATCAAAATGCCGATGTGGCCCTTGAGCCAAAACGTTTGTCTGCTGAAGTACAAACAAATGCTTCCATATTCATTAGACAGTGATTTATTATACGGTAAGACATTGCACCCAAACATACTGCCATAGCAACTGGGGGAATGGGTTCCAGGGCCAGGTCTTGGCATGCCAAGTCAATCTCCAGATTTAAATCCAATTGAACATTTAATTTGCTGAAGATGAGATTCCACACACAAAATGGCTGCACAACATGCCTAGCAGACCATCACCAGAGAACATACTCAGCGCCCGGTGGAGTCAATAGAACGTAAACATCAAGGGGTTAATGCATGCTAAGGACATGCAACCAAATAATAAACAGAACTGCCTAATTTGGACATTATATTAATCTGTCCCAATTAATCTGTAGTTTTGGTGTCGTATGATAGTGAGATAACGTGTAAAACGGGTTCTCATTTAAAAATGATAAAACCAATATATATATATTGGTTTTATCAATATATATATATATATATATATATATATATATATATATATTGGTTTTATCACAATAGAAACTGCAAATCTATACTTTAAAGTCGTAATTTTATTTAAAATCCAAAGTTTCGGAATGTGCCAATGGAAGAAAATATGCTACACTCCCCCAATATGTATGGTCAGCGGCCAGTCTATATAGTATTACAGTTTGACTACTATGTCCTGCTGTTGCTACTGCATGTGTGCCAGTGGCTGTGATCCTGCTGCTCTGCAACTGCCCAAATGAGGGAATCATTTCCGAATGGTCTCTTGCCGTCTGGCCGACTCCCTCACTCCCCATTCAATAATAAGAATGCCTTAAACAAACAGGATCACATAAAAAGCCTTTCGGTTCCTGCTACATTCTGGTGTTCCTTTATTGCAAAACTGAGCCATTAAATATGCATGGCTTGCTATGGTAGTTTGAAGAAGTTTGAAATTGCTCGAACAGTGAGGGGAGTGAACAGCAACAAAAATAACAACATTCATGATAAAACCAGAGGGTATCTTACCATTACCCATGATTCTTCACATAATCAGCAGCTTTTCTCAACTTCAGTAAGTTGATACACAAACAACCTTGGGGATTACTGAGGAAACAAGTATCTGCATTAGTGTTTTCTGGGTGTCCCCGTGGGACCTGATGCTCTCCCTCCAAACCAGCTGCTTCACTGGGCCATTCTATTTCTATTTCTTCACAAACAGAAGATTTACTTTATTGGTCCTCCCTTGTGACTGTGTGGCTGGGTTGTTGGTAGAAATAACGTGCCCCGTTAGCTCTAAAGCTTTAGGGAAACTCGGCCAAGACTGGTTTAGTGGGCTGTGTGAAATGAGGAGATCCACAGGAAAAGAGGGGCACAGGAGCGAGACAAAGCCAAAGCAGGATCATTTCTATATTCACAACTTTAAGGGACAGAGGACAGGCCCAGGGTCTAAAAAGCTACTTCTGCTCCATTCATGTTCAGGCGGATTTCTGTGGTTATAAACACAAACCAACTGCTCTTGTCATTGCTCTAGCCCAATCAGAATAATGCTAAGGGCCGCACGAACGCACTGGCGAGACAAAGTTGCGTTGTTCTTTGTGTTTCCATGTTGCTCGGGGACATTGATACTGGGATGATGTCGGCGTAGACGTGTCAACATGTTCGAGGTGTTAGCAGCTGCGTGGGCTCCTTTCGCCAACAGTTTATGTTTTATCAACACCACTCTGTCCACCACAGTTGTAGTCAGCTGAAATGCCAAAATGCTGTCAAGCTGGAAATTAAAATAAAGCTGGAAGATTCAATGTTGGATTATCTATACCACCACTTGCCATTGTGGAACTAACTGATCCTCCTTGAGTTCAGCTCACAAAACAACAGTATCAAAAATGATTTTATATTCGATTATGACAAGTGCCAAAGGCACTCGTTTCAACAAAAAAGACTTATATGTGGTTTCTTTCAGCTAAATCAGACTTTAAGAGCTCAGCATAACATATGGTTACTAAAACATATCACAGCCTACAGACTCAATCAACATATCAGATTAAAACTAGATCCACTTAAAGTATATTGGAAAGCAATAGTAAACAAGACTTTTCTGATTTTTCTAAATGTATTTATACCTCATATACAGATGTATACCGTGCTTAAAGAGAGTTTTTGTTTGCTGAAAAAGCAGTGGGCTGAATTCCAACCCTTGCTGTAGCAGTAAAAGTACATCCTAGGGTGCAAGACAGGTCGGATTCAGTTACAGTAAAGAACATTATTGTAATTTCTTCAAACGTGGCAACCTGGTCAAACAATAATATCATTATACCAAAATATGTGTAAGCCTACTTGGTGTTCAAATGTGACTCTCATTGTGATGCATTTTCTAATCAAAATAAGTACAAAGCATTTTTTTTACAATATGATTTTAAATACATTGCAGTAAAATAACAGTAGACTAATAGAAAGCCAAGCATGAGTCTACTGTAAAAAGCTAAGTGTACTGCAGCCTGCAGGTGGATTAAACACTTCCTCTAACTCTATGTAATGATTATTGATCTGGAGGAAGAACACTTTAGAAGCCCATAACGGAGCCTATGATAGCTGACTACTGTGATAACAACATCCTAACAGGCTGGGAGAAATGAACTGCATGGTAGTCATAGATGAAGAATGCACATCTAAACACAGACACAGACACACAGACACAGACCCACAGACACAGACCCACAGACACAGACCCACAGACACAGACCCACAGACACAGTGATATCTGGATGTGCTCGTCAAAAGGACTGAATCAAACTTCCTTTCGAGGTAAACCATAGAAATACAAAAACAGGCCACAATCTCCGTGTCCTTTACTCTCTCAGGAAGTTCTTAAAAACTGTGTGTGATAATACAAGCATTAGAAATATAAAATATCCACATGACCATCAAGAAAAGGCAGCAGTGTTTCATAATAACACACACACGCACGCAACTTCAAAAACAGTGCCAAAACCAAACTAACCAAACCACTACACCTGGTAATTAACACACCAGCCCACACAAACCCACCACATCGGTCTCAAGTCATGTTTTCTATTTGCATGTATAATAGGCACTGGGCTATTTTAGGGAACCATTAGGAGGCAGACCCGGAAGGCTGGGGGATGAGTGATGCACCCTGGGACAGCAGGGAGAGATCTGAGGAGCTTTCCACTTTCCATTTCTAGGTCTCACCATCTGTGATCAGCCTCCCAAACAATCAGCTATTTATTTATTGATTGTGTGTGTGAGTGTGTGTACGCGGGCGGGCGTACTTACTAGGGTTTCTGCGGCGGGGGGCAGGGGTTAATACAGCATGGTAGAATATACACTTTTGTGAAAATGTATATTTTCTCTCATGGCCCCCTGCAGTTGTTCGGAAGCGAACATAGTGAGCAATGTTTGGAACATCAAATCACCAAACCACAGTACCAAATCGCAATGTGTACATTACAAAAAACAGAGATGCATTAAGTGCAATCTGACCAAACTGGAACTGAGTAACACTAGCCTCCCTTGCTATCATACCACCCAAAGCTAAAAAAGATTGCAGAGTCTTGCATGTGCATGTGACATGTATTTTAAACCAACCTAAATCGAACTATGAATGCAGCTACAACTGCAGGAAAACTGCTTCAAAAGTGTTGTTGAACCACTGGTGGACTCAGCAAAGAATGGACCAGCTGACCAGAGTGCAGTTTTCCAAGAGAGAGCTAGGTGAGCCGAAAAGAGCTGCAAACACATGATGACCGAACCAGAGAGCGCAGAAAGGGATCAGACATAAGAAAAACATTTAAGAAAAAATGTAGGGTGCTTGCAAATTCGCTGTGCTTTTAAGTAGTTAAAGGGACCTCATTCTTCATTAAAACACCTCGGATATACTCGTTTACGTCTTACGCATTGAACCGTTAACAGAAGGAAATAATTGATTCAGCAATTCACAGTATTACTGGTCAATTAGCTCAGGACTGGGAAATACAGCTGTGGAAAAAATTAAGAGACCACTGCACCTTTTTCTTTCCTTTCCAAAAAAAGTTGAACAGGGAAGGTTTTGAATGAGGAACAGGAGGGTTCAATTTGGAGTGGTCTCTTAATTTGAACCCTTCTGTTACTCACTCAAAACCTTCCTTTTCGACTTTTTTGGAAAGGAAAGAAAAAGGTGCAGTGGTTTCTTAATTTTTTCCACAGCTGTATACTTCGGAATGTAAGCGTATGTAACCATCCCGACTTTGGACTGGTACTGTATGCATGTACAGTAAACAAGTGTGTATGTGTTGTATGCATGTACAGGCACATCTTGAGGTCTCCGGCCATTCCCTACGCCTGTACTCACCCCACTGTAGAGGTGCCAGCTGCAGGTGATCAAGGACCAACTGGTTGAGGACCCCTTCCACACTGGCCTCTCCCTTGCGTCGCACGGACGGGTGGGTTCGGGTTAAGGACCACAAACAGGACATGAGATGGCTGGAGCCGCAGTCATTCTGACATTTGCAATTAATATAGAGAGAGGATTCACAAGTAATAATGTTCAAACTAAGGTACACAACACAGTGACATTTCCACTCCCATCAAAAGGATATGAGGAAAGGGCAAGTTACTTTACTGACAAAACAAACTAACAAAGTGGCAAAGATAGACTTGAGAAACACATGAAGAAAAGGGCCCAGGAAAGAGAGAGACAGACGGGGGTGGGGGGGTTTATGAAGTATTATTCTCCAGTACAGCTAAGACTTGGCTGCAGCCCAGTGGTAGATGGTTGCCTAGTGACTGTTAGGAAAGAGGAGGGCTCCAAGTGGACAGAGACTCCTGGTTGGTTGGCTGGCTGACAATTATTCACGTAATGACAGTGTAACCATGTAAAGTGCACCTTCTGTTTTATATGCAGAAACTCTATCAGCGGACTGGCCCTAGGCCTGGTGAAGCCACTGCATCAGTCAAGGAAACAAGTGGTAAACAGGAAGTGGGGCTCTAACAGGCTTTAGTTCAAAAATCACTGAGTTCATTGTGTTTGTATTTTTTTCCCCTGTATGATTTTTTGTCCATTTTCCTTTGTGTTCTGGAAATGTGAGGAGTAAGTGTAAATTCTGTTGAAATGTGTATCTGTTAAAAATAAAATGTTTCATAGAAGATATTTGAACATATAAGAAGTATAACATCAATTTGTTCAGGGTGATGCAATGACAACAATGAAAAGTGAAACTGGCTTAACAGGCCACTAATAACCATCCTCACTGTGTAATACGTCTCATAAAACAAATGTGGAGTCACTGATAACTTCTGCTCACAACTCAGATCAAAGCAACATTGGGAACAGAACTGCAACGCAACCTTTGACTGATCTAATCGGTTGATTTAGGTGCTGTAATCCAGAGAAACATATAATTAGTACATTCAGCATAGCTGGTGGAGACAAACATCCCAATCGTAGTAATTACATTTGTCGTCGGCAAAATCAGTGTTAGCAACAAAGGACAAGTGACAGTAACATAAGTTCTGATGATTTAGCATCGAGGCGCCAGGAGAGAGTGCAGATTTGACTGTGCTAAGCGTGAGCTGACCTCCTGTAGTGTTTGGCTAAGGATCCACATTTAGCTCTGCCCGTCGACTCCTTGTGTCCCTCAACACGCGGTAACACTCACTTATGAGACGAGATTGAGAGAACAAAAGAGTACACAGAGGTTGTAACTGTTTAACCTTCCCTTGGTGACACCATTAAGGCTGTCTGTGGTAGCGCTGGCTAGGGAGCTAACACAGCTGATGCTGAGCACTCAGATAAACAGGGTTTGTCAACGACATTAGCCGGGTAATATGCTAGGATAAAGACTACCTGCTTCTCTGATCCACCAAACAGTTGACAGCTTAAATAAGGACAGGAATACTACTGTAAAACTACCATTGATTGAATGAACAGATAAAATAGATAGAAGATAGAATAGATAAAACACCATAGAGTCAGAATGACATGAATGAACAAATTAACACAACAGAGTAAAATGACAATAATGAACAAAGTGAAAACACAACGTTGGAATGACTCAAATCAACAAAGTACTATTACACAACAGAGTAAAAACAACTAGAATGGACATCGTATAACCCCAGAGTTGCAAGTATTCAAAGGGACAAAGTACTGTAACCCAACAGAGTAAAAATGCCTAGAATGAACCAGGTAAAACCACAGAGTTGGAACGACTCAAAAGGACAAAATACAGAAACACAACAGAGGAAGAACGACTAGAATGAACAAAGTAACACCACCGAGTTGGAAGGACTAGAACTGACAAACTGTCATTAGACAGGATACGAAACGTTGCTGTATTACTACTGAGTATGGGGGGACTTCAAATCTGGAGTGAGGAGAGGTGATCTGTAGCTGCCTGTCACACAAGCTCCTACAGGGCATGGTGATGAAAGCAGCAGATGTGATGCACATTGTGACATTGAACCAGGCTGGAGGAAAGTACAACTCCATTCTGACATCCATCCATCCACCCACCCAGCAAAGTGTCTCCAGGCTTGGCGTCATGTGACGTGCCTGTGTCCTTGCCATGTGGATGGGTACAGGGACTTGGGCTGGGGACAGAAAAGGTTAGGTGGTGGGGTTGTTACAGGGGCTTAGGTAAGTGTGTGTTTGTGTGTGTGTGTGTGTGTGTGTGTTGGATAGGAGGGGTATGAGAAGGAGCTAGCCTGCACCCTTGGCCGTAGCTTGGGAGATTCTCTTTCCTGAGGGGGTGTAATGACTGTAACAGGCTTCTTCTTCTGCCTCCTCCCTGTACTGCGCTGCATTTATCTCCAGCCAGACTCACCAGCAGAACAGAAACATTACACTTCAATTATGAATAGGAGACACTCTAATAACGCTAAGCCAAGTTGCACGGTCTGGAAAGGAGCAAGATAAGGTCTTCACAGTTCTCCTAATTCAGAAGTGGGATATTAACAATGCATGATACGGTGAATGAGTCGAGCAAAGGCTGACCCAAAAACCCCCTGTTCCTAGTTTTCTGTACTCAAAAGACGAGTTTGGTGCTATTGGCAATGTTTGTAATAACGTAAAGTCATTAGTTCAACAAGTGTTTGGTGGGAGACAGTGTCCAGTCGTTTTGTTAAAAGGACGCAGCCTACAGTCTGAACTGTCCACCAATTAGACCTTTATTATCCTGTCCAGGGGAAGGTTTCAGTCTACCTACTATTATTATGGAGCTTCAATAACATTTGCACAGCCCGGTTCAGAGCTAAGCACTGTCACTTACCTACTCAGAAAATACTACATTAGTAACATCATCTACTACCTACATGTCTGTCCACGCACACCGCACATACACATACATTCTGCTGCCAAATAGCGCGTAGGAAACAAAAGCACACTGTCACAGGAGAGTTTATGCATTACTAAAATTGAAAATATGTTCAACAGCTCCGGGACTAAAAATGATCAACTGTACCCCTTCCTGCACCAACTTGACAGGCCATTCTAAACAACACCGAGTGTACTGGTAGCTAATTTAGCCCCTCATTATTAAAGACGTTTGGATGGAGAGCCCTGCCTGCATATTGACAAGGGCTGCCTTTGAAATGGCACCATGTTCCCAACAGGGCCCCTACCTTTGATGAGAGCCCAGGCAAGACTTCACCATTATGTTCTCCCATTTATCAGAGGAGGAGAACAGGCCCGCACCGAGCCAGAGGATATCCAGACGCAGCGTACAGATGCCTAACAGGGACGTGTGTACAGCCACAGACGACAACAAAGGATATAATGTCCCAGGTGATGCCCAGGGTGCTGTTGATCATGGAGGCCTGGGCGTGAAGCCGCTCCTCCTCCAGGAGTTTGAGGCTGGTGTAGCGCACGGTCTCCTGGTCGGGCTGGGGCAAGGTGTCAAAGTCAAATTTATCCACCTGGATGGCCATCCTGGAAGAGAGGGGTGAGGAGAGCCACGGTCAGACACACAAGGGATTGAGACTTGAATGCGACTGAGCTGAGGAGAGTACAGGTTAGGCCTTCAGAAGACACGACCTCATGGACTTTTGAAATGGTAATAACCCACTGAAACTAGAACATGTAGCACTTGATTCAACGACCCCGTTAGTACTACTAAAGTGTCATTATCTTTGCCTATATTGGCCTGTGCTAGAAACTTCCTTCGTCTTCATTGATCTAGCAGGTCATTTACCATTACCAAGGTCATCAGTGCTTCCTTTCATCTTTTTATTGTACCAAACAGTTGATTTTGGAACACATGTTTTGGCTTAGTCATTGATCATGCCTCATGATGGCCAGCTTGACTCGCATTGACACTTCCTTGCCCTTTATGTTGTAAGACACCGCAATAAACTCCAAATTCAAATGCAAAACCAAAAAGACCACACATTGACAGCTCTCCTGTGCTGATGAGAACAAACACTGTGAGGCTACCAGCTTGCCACCAGCTTGGTTTGCGTGTGTGTTCAGCTTCATTTGCTAACAAGAGACAGAGACACAGAGGGGGGGAGAGAGAGAATTGATAGCCTGAGGTTATATGAACAGAGACACATCCGGTATTCCCAGTCCTGCGGTCTGTGGATAGATGCCTGCTAATCAAAATCAAACCAACTTCTAACTAATGACCCGGGGCTATATACATCTAAGAAAGAAAAAGACAGAGTTCAAAGTATCAATGAAGCCAGAACTGCGGAGTAAACTGACAGGGCAGCATGTGGGCCGAGAACAAAGGGAGAGGATGAAGACGACCAGAGGACAAAGAGAGAGGAAGGAGAGGTGAAACTGTCTGCTCCCAGGGCTTGGTGTGAAGAAATGGCGAGACAGAAGGAGAGGTATAACTCTCTGCTCCTAGAGCCTGCATGGTGTAAAACGACGAGATGGCATCAGATTCACACTCTGTCTCCACTAACATAGTCCATAGCCACCTCCCCTGCTGGCCTGCCACAGCCAATCAGCTTCCTACCAAATGAGACAACACACCCAGCCATGCAATGGGTTTGTCACCTGTGGACCTCACAGAAAAATTACTTCAGGCTTGATGTGTGTGTGTGTGGGTGTGGATGTGTGTGTTTGTTATATTGCATTCTAGGTTTGGGTGTTATCCATATATCACACGGTTCCTGTACCATGCCGAGACATACATTATTATTAGAAGTGGCCCCAAAGGGAATTATGTATTTGCAAATGTAATGTACTTATATGATTCAAATGTATTTTTTGCTAACATATGCTAACAAAAAGCAATGTGCCGTAGCGGATGCTAGCTAAATGTTGAAAAGCACAAGCTTTTAAATGCAAGTACACACAACTCATACATCTTAATTTTAACCTCAAGAGATATCTCACAAATGATCCAGGATGGTATAGACTGTCTCTGCTGTAAACTACATCTTGCCAGCTAGCAACCTAGCGCTATTATTGCTGAAAGCTGAAGCTAGTATGAATGTTTATGGCACATCTTAAAACGTTTAAGACACAATACAATGAAGATATGCAGCAGGCAACCATTAGTAGTGAATTCAAAGTGCAACAGTTGATGGTCACCTGTTTTATTTTTTTTTTTGAAATACTAAAAAGAAAAGATTTAACATCATACTCCCTGTACTTCAAAACCTCCAGTATATGGTCTATGCGGTAGAGGGTATATTGCCAAGCCTACTGCCTACTTTTATCTTTACACTGTATTGCATGCATTGAGTTGTTAGCATGACCAGACAGACAGATCTGGGAGCAGGCTAACCCAAACTAGCCATGCATGTATAATCATTTCCGCATGAAACTCTGTAGGAGGTGTGGGGTCTGGGCCTGCGGCACTGCAGAGGTGAGGAGAACGGGCTTTCTGTGATCCAGTCAAACAGAACAGTCACACTGCTGTAGTAGGGAAGTCAAATCCTCTTGTCTGCCTTCCAATAACAGTGTGTAGTAACCGGCTAAAGTTGATTGCAGAATGAGACATCTGATTTGCTTCATTTTTGGGGTTCATTTTATTCACCTAACTCTGTCTCTTAAACTTTATTCACAGCATCCTATATTTTAAAGCAACATAAAAGCTGAACATGTTATTTCCAGCCTGTCTGTAGTTAATAGTGATAAATGTATTGGTATGAACGGTGTTGGTAGAGGAATAGATTCTTCCCAGCAAAGTGAGAGTGATGATCATGTCATGGAGTGAACAGTCAAATCACAGACACTACCAGAGAAACAGCCTTGGGGCCTGGGTTTTATCAAAACCTAAATCTTTATGACAATTTCTAACTAGCTACCGTATCTCTCGGCCTCTCTATTAGATTGTACTCAACAATAAGAATTCTCTCTCTCATACAAGCACACACACACAATTCCAGGACAGAAGAAAAGGCCCATTTGATACTAGCAATGGTGCACTGAGTAGAAACGGTTTCCTCCCAAGAACAGGCTTACTTTCCAACATTAAAAGACAACCTTTCAAGCAATAGATGAGCAATCCAGTCTTTAACTACGTTTTGTGGTTTTGTGTGAGACTGTTAAAGAGCCAGCCTCTGATTTTTTTAAACCACTCATTTTGGGATGGATGTGTAAAATTATGTTTATATGTGCATAATGAAGTACAATCACTATCATACCTCAGTTAGTTTGAAATCACTATTATAACACAATTCCAAGCATGAAAGTCATCCCCTGGTTCCACCACGTTGGGTTCATCCCCTGGTACCACCACGCTGGGTTCCTCCCCTGGTACCACCACGCTGGGTTCATCCCCTGGTACCACCACGCTGGGTTCATCCCC